>JAAVUH010000056.1:0-117429 GCA_014899045.1 Fusarium palustre
AGTTTATTTATTTTAATATCCTCAAGCTTAGGGGTCATTTTTTCTGCCACCATGTCTTCGTTTCTCTCAGCATAGATACCAATCATATGTTATGGCAAACGTCATATTGGATTCCATACTAGAATAAAACCACTCGCCTGGTAGACCGCCTCAAGCCGAATCGTACGTCCCTCATCAGGACATTAGGAAAGCTAGTCACCAGAAGCATAAGACATAAAACCATTAGGTTAGTTTATGCACCTGTTTAGATCAGACTCTTTAGGCTGTTTATTTCTATATGCTAAAGCTCAGAGGCCAACTTTTCTGTTACCCATTAGTTCCTGAGCAGCAGAGACAGTAATCATGAACTGGCTTACGGTAACTTTAATTCATTGTGGCATCATAAATACTGGATTTCTATTGGAACACATGAGAAGAGTGATAAGCAGAGAGTTACGGAAGGAAGGAGGAGTGGGAGGAATCCAGTTTAGGAAAAGGGGGTAATATGTGTACCGAGTTCTGCTTCCGGTGACACAGGCAAAGGCCTTCTTGACAATCCTGTTTCCCAGTTTAGTCTTAACGTTTGCCAGTCTGTTAGCGATCGCCAACACTTTCCTTTCTAATGTGATGTACCAAGTTACACTTGACAGTTTACCCTCTAAACTACAGTCGATGATTTACTTTTAGCCGAAGCTTTATTTATGTCAGCTATAGTAGCTTATGACTGGGGTAACAAAACGACCGTCTCTACAATTCCGATGTGGCCCGAACTGGAGCTGCTTTCTTTTGAGGCTTGGCTCAAGATACAGAAGACAAATGGGGGGCAGTTGGCATAAAACAACTAAATTCTTTATTTCCTAGGCAAGGAATTGAAGGTTTATGTGATGTTAGGATACCTAGGGCCTCGATGAATAGCCTATGTCTAAAGTTCTTGATCGATGTACTCGCCCCTGGGCTGGTGGATAGTAAACTTGTGCCTGGACCCTTCTACGCATTCCAGGGCCCGTACCATATGGTGATGAGTACTCTGCCACTTCAGTAGTAGGATGTGCAGGAGCAGAAGTCCAGTATGCGGTTTCGATGGTCTGTGGCAGGGCTGCTGGACGACTGTACCTACCTGGCCCCCAATTTTCTGACCGTCTCAACAACCACTGAGTTATGGTACCCAACTCCCCCATGAACCACAGCCCAACAAGAATAACCAAGATCGTCACAGGAATGGCAACGGCCCAGTAAAGCCACTGAGAATAAGGCATGTCTCTCACGTCAGTCGTGTTCATACCGAAAATGCTCGAAACAGCACTGATGGTCAGAAAAACGATAGTGACAAGAGTAAAGGCGTAAATAGCCCGTTCCTGTCGATCTCGAGTAAAATCCATCTTATAAGCAATGGCACGCTCAAGATCAACAGAGAAGTCGGCGAAGCGCCGGAACTCGAACTCACGCTGCTCGATGAGGCGTGAACACTCAAGAAAGAAGAGGCCACGGAGACCGCCAGCATCTGTAGGCGATAGCTTGGAAGTCGAGGCCATATCGAACATGAAGTCATCGTCGAGACTTATGTAATCGTTGGCCGGCGCTTCATGAGCATAATTTATAGGCGCGGTTCGCGTGTAGTCGTCATCTTGTCGATGAGAGTAAGTTGGAGGTGGGGGCACAGTCTCCGAGTAATGCCTTTTGCTATTACTATGTTGCCTCTCTGCATTCTTTAAAGCTGCCTCATGTTCAACTTGACTTATGACGATGTCGAGCGTATCGATGGCGGTCAGGGACTTTCTCAGTCGAGAAATAAGTGACTTTTGTCTGTAGAGCGTCTGATTGACTGCTTTAAGCTCTTGCTGCACCATATCGATTTGATGTTGAAATGACCTATCCGAGGGTTTCGACGTGATCGCGTTGTCCTATAGTTGTTAGCTATAGATGGAATAACAGGCAGGGATTTGTTAGTAGAATGTACCAAGTAATTGAGGTATTGTGAGTAAGTGTCACAAATATCATCAGACTTGCCAACCTGATCCTGTAATAACCCCATGATGATGAGTGAAAGAACTTCAAGTGGCAACACTGCAACTTTTTCAAGCAGACTATTCGGACAAAGCCCCTGAATAAGTTTTTTCGATCCCTTCTCAATAAGGACCTCTGCTCTTTTTATTCTGCTATCCCACTTGAGATCGTCCTTGGAGCTATAGACCATGCCCATAACAATGTATAGCCATGCCTTGGAGAATTCGATCGGCAGCTCTACTTCAGCCCGCTCTTCTTTAGATGAATGTGCGAGAACGTTTTGGACGGCAAAAAGATTTCGAGTCAAGTCTCTGAGCGATGTTCGAAGATTTCCGGTAATATTGTCAAATGACGGGCGGAGAAAATCACCATCGATCGTGGGCAACTTTTAATGTTAGTGTATTCCTTGCCAAACTTGATAGGCTGCGACCTACCTCGATCAATGCTCTTACAGCCCCCCAGAAATTATCAACCATCGGGCCATTGAAGTTCAAAGGAATGAAGAAGCTGTAAACGATATCGGCAGCATTGAAAATGTCAACCTTTTCCTGATATGCCCGACGGATAGTGTCGCTCCCATCGTCTTCGACCCGACTGGCCAGTTCAGTCAAGTAGTCGTAACACTCAGCCCTAGTCGCTGGCTTGCAGGATTTATATGCCTTGCGCTCCGCCAGGGTCGTTTCGCCCGTCAAGAAACTCTCGGCGGCGTTCAGTTGAACTTCTAGAAACTTGAGCCCAGCATTCTGGACACCAAAACCCTTGAGACCTTCCGTTGGCAAAGCTAGAATATGTGCGAAGTCATTAATTTTGGCCTTTCCTTTGCCACCATGCGTGGTTGGCAGCAAATGAGGTTCTGGGCGAAGAATGGCACGCGGAGGGGGTTCAGGTAGGGGGGCTAGCTTCATAGTCAACTTAAGCGGTGCAGATTGATTGTTGGAAGCTAGTTTTAGGATTTTAGGCCATATTTCAGCGGTAATAGCCTGCTCTTTGTACCAGAATTCGGGTATATTAGACCAAGACCAGAAACTCTGGAATTTGGACAAAAATGACTAGATAAATCTTTTGGTTAGCAGGCGAGTGCCTGAGGGTTACTCAAGGATTGTTGTGTGGTGTCTTCTCGAATCTAGGATCGTGATATGGCGCAAGGGTCAACTTACAAACCACGTCTGGCACTCTTCAACTTTGAAAGACCAGATAACTGAATCTCCATATGCTACCAGAATTTCTCCTTGGCGTTCAGTTGTCAGAATGCGAGCCGGATGCTCTTTGATCTCGATGACTTGGCCATTCAAATCCTCTCGATTCATTGTTCCACACGTTACTATCAAGCCTGTTAAAAAGTTGTACAGTTAGTGGTTTTTCGCAAATGAAGAACGAGTTAGAACCTACTATTGTCGATAGTAAGACACCAAAGCTGAGAAATATGAAAACACTCCCCACGCTCTGCATTTCCCAACTGAACGACAGCCTGATGCATGTCCCTTGCCAGAGTATTTCTCGAGTACTGGAACTGGAGCAATGTCTGGGCAGGAAAAAGAGACGAGCTGGTGGCTGCGAGTAGGCCAGAGTACTGCTCAAGTGAAAAGTATGGAATACAAATCCACCTAGCTGAGCCTGTGGCTGTCTCGGTTGTCGGTGATTCCTGCTTGAACGATTTCAAGGCTACTTCAATGCATTTCGGTTCCAAGTAACCGACTTTTGTACCTTTGGGGTTAGTTCTTGTTTTGACGCAGTGCTTTTTGACATCTGCACGAAGTCTTGAGATGGCCTTTTTTTCCAGTTCAGATAGACCGGAGATGCGACTGATTTCGACCTGGCAATCTATTAGCACAGAGTTCCAATTCCTTTTTAGGCGACCTACCCATAGATCTTCAAAATTCATGACATCTTGCGGGACATGGCTGATACGAATTAGTAAAAATGTATTGCCAAGTACTGATATAACTCACAGCCATTTAAATAGAGGCCGTTTTTGCCCTTTTAAATCATGAATCACATTCAAAGTCGCAGTGTGAGAGCTCCCCGTTTCAGCATTCCCGGTATAAAGTGAGGAATCAATGAAAGCAACCTGAGAGCGCGTCTTGCCGCCTTTACCATCCCTAGCAAGAGCGACACGTTCTTCAGACTCGGGTGATTCAACATCAGAATCATCGTCCTTTGAAGACTCGGCTACTATCGATTGAGCCTGGGTGGAGAAATCGAATTTGTCATAGGGATCAAAGTCATCACTGGAGAAGCTGTCTGCCCTTGATCTTTCGTACCAGTCGTTGCCATTTCCAGTTGTGCGCGAATAAGTCTCGCGGGAGCGATATCTGTCGTGCCTCGGAGCCTCATAATAATGGTAGATTGGTGATTTTGATCGACTTCTCCCACGGTGACTGTATTCTTTCCTGTTGTAGGACAATTGTCTTGTTGGTTCGTCCTTTTCATCGACATCTTCATCCTCAATTGGACGAGGAGACTCGGTATACTCCTTGTAAAGCCCGGAAGTATCACTCACTGGTAACCGAGTGGGTGTCTCCCATTCTGTGTGAGTCTGCGCAGGAACTGCATCTCTGTACTGTCGTTGGGGCCTTCTGTGGTATACCTCGACAGGCACATCATCCATGGACCGTCGATGAGGTGGTCTGGGCACTGGTCCGGTATCATTGCGAACACGAGTTCTCTCAATGGGTGTCTCATTTGTCTCAGCTGTACTTCGCCTCGCAGGATATCTTACCTCGTGTCGACGAGGCTGGAGAGGATGCTGCTGCTGCTAGTAGTAAGTTCGAGTATCGGAGAACTTTAGTAGCTGATGCAAACAAACCGGGTAGTACTCTTCTACGGGTCCCCAGCGGACACGGCTTCGGCCGTCACCTGGAGGTGAAGGAGGCATTTCGAATTACTCAATGAGAGAAAGTGGTCGTCGTTGTATTTTATGGCATTATTGTTTAGTTCATAAAGAGACTTTAGATAACCAATTAAACTGATTGGAGTTGGGTCAGTAGAATCCATGGGAGAGATTGTCATTTCAACCGTACCTACCTAGGTAGGTAGGTAGCTTGTACCTCCTTCCACTATTGGACGCTGGCCGATGTTAACTGTGGCAGGGGCGTCAGGGTATCAGAAAAGCTGACCGCTAGGAGCATAAGAGACGAAATAAGTAGGTCAGTTTATGCTGCTTATTTCTCGATGTTTTTGGCTGTTTATTTTTATGTCCTAAATATCAGAGGCCAACTTTTCTGGAACCCAGTAGAGGGGCACGACCTAACTGACGACTCGTTAGCGCTTATGATCAGCGGACCAGGCCGCCACTAGACCAGACTAAAAGCCAATAGGTATTGTCATTCAACCTCAATCCTAGGCCTCTCATCTTATTGCATTGTACAAGCAAATGAATCTCTTGATGCTCATCCCAAATGTCAGCGACTCTATGGTATATATCTACAAAAACACCCGTGCTGCCCGAACTCTAACACATCCTGACTCCTTTTGTTCGCGTCTTGTCTCGGCTTGTCTCATCTCATTCCGGGGATGCAACAGGCCGTTATCATAGAGAAACACGCCTTTCGCGGTGAATGACGGGGAAGTAGTATCGTGGGCTACCTCCAGAGACTGTATTCTCTGAGACATCTCCGGTTTGTGTAGCGACTGACTTTGTCGTCTTCCTTTCATGTCCCGACTTTATCTCCTCAAACATCGCCCTCATCGCCATCTCGCTTGGCAAAGGGCTGTTGTAGTTGCCAGGGCTTCTGCAAAGACGCTTATACTCAGCGATATCGGGCATACTCATCTGCATGATCTTCCACCATGATGACTTCAACTCGCTGACAAAGAGTGGCTGCCGCGCGAGCCAAAAGAGAATGGCATCGAGAATGCTTGCCATGGCGAGTCGCATAGGCACCATTAGCTTTTGGGGTTGTTCCCTGACAATAACTTCCAGAGCTGTCTGGTAATGCCATGAAAACTGAACCCACGAAGAGCAATCTATGTCTCGATGTAGGTAGTGTCTCCGTATGACAGATCCAATTTCGATCGAAGTGTTCTCAACCACTTGAAGGAGGTGGTTCGCCATTCGGGCCATGCGCAGATATACAGCGGCCGTATATGCCAAGACACAGCGCGGAATATGTGAGGAATTCCAGGGTCTTGTGTGATCAAACTCGCAGATTTCGATTTCTGTTATCCTTGTCAGCCATTTCACCTTCTCTCATGGTACGATAGCAAGACATACTACCAGTATAGACGAATCGCAAGCAGTGTGCGACTGATTCGGGAGCAAAAGTCAGGTCCACCGTGACCGGTGTGCCATCCTACCGTCGTCAGTTCAGCTTCTGGTAAGTAGACCTTGGGAGGTAGATACTCACCAAGTTTGGTGGTGGCAGGTTGTCGCGAAACCAACCCGATTGAGGTACCACAATGTTACGATGCACTTTGAGGAGCATGTTGCCGGTACGTACCAGCACATCAGCACCAAAAGGGGCTTTCCAAAGGCTTTCAGCGATTAGTTCCTGTTGAGAAATAGCTTTTGGACGGATATGACTAACTTCTCGGTTGCTCGAGGCGCTGCAGCTTCAAAAAGTTGGCGAGTTGTGGAGGAACTGTTGGACACCGGGGAGAACGATCTGTTTGAAAGCGCAGGCTGCGCAATACCATCTCCAAGCCGCGACTCACTCAACGAAATTGAGGGTTCTCTAGATGCTTCGGTAGTGAGCATCTTGTCTGGTGACCACGGCGACTGAGGTTTTGGCAAGGGCGGAAACATGCTCGCGAAAGAGGTCGCCGGGGTTTTCTTTGTTGAACTCCATGGGTTACTTTTGGGAGGCGAAGCAGGCCGCAGACTGGTCGGTGTTTCTGTATCTGATTTGCGTAATAGTTTAACCTGCGGCAGTGCAGCGTTCTTGTTTTTGCGACGCCCGTCGATGGAGCCCTTGTCCATGACGACGAGTATCGAAAGAGTCAAGAAATGAAATACCAAAGATGTCGAATCAAGGTAGGTAGGTATGCAGAAATTTGGTTGTTAAAGGTTGACAGGCAGGCGGGTGCGTGTCGAGGGCACACGACTGTGTAAGGAAAACACCACAAAGGATGCACAATAACAATTTCTGTGCGAGGTCTGCGTCACGCTGGGGCTATGGATAGCTTTATAGAGCGAGAGGGCCTGAGGGAGTGAATCATGAGAGCAAATGTTGAAGGACCGTCAACAGCTGTCAGCCGTCTGTCGATTCAAGGACCCGTTTCTCTGTGATTCGTGCTCGAACGGATACCTGCACTACCGCACTGTTTGGGGGGAGAATATACACGGTAAATAATGGAGTTTTGAGGAAACTATTCTTTGATTGTGTTTATTGTTGAGTTTTGCTCTAGATAGTTGGATTTGCTGCCTAGTTTCGGAGGTTGTCAATATTCAGTAGCAAACAAAGGAGGCAATGTTGACTTGATGATCTAGGGGTATTCAATTATAGACAATACCTGTTGTCCTGTGTTTCTCATTGATATCAGGTAGCATGAGCGATTGTTTACAAGTACCTACCTTAGCAACTATCACATAGGTACTTAAGTGGCATATACTGGGACATCTTGACAGCTGGCAGCAACTGTTCGCGAGATTCTCTTAGAGGTTGTGCGCATCACTTCCCCTAAATCGCTTCTCCCCTTTGCCTAAAATCTAGATTTTAGCATGAGATTCAAGGCAGCCACCAGGAGCCTTTTCTCAAATCTTGTAAACAATAGCACAGAAATGACACGCCTGTTTCACACATTGTTTTGGAACCGAGAACGACTGTTTCCCTTCAGTAGATCGCAGAAGAAATGACCTCTAAGCTTTAGGATATAACAATAAAAAAACTAAGCTTATAGTCTAAATGGAATAAACTGGTCTACTAATTTTATTGCCTAAACCTCGCGCGGCTATTTCTTCTGACACCCTAAGGTCTCTCTCTCTATGAAGAACCTCATCTTCGTCTTGGAACCCCGTCTGCCGTCCACCTACATCGTCTTTTCCGATATAGATGAAGATAAGGATATCATCTTTGACGAGAAATCTTGGGAGTGGGAAGATCTAAAGGAACTACTGGCAAAAAAAGGCTCCGATTCCTCTTGTTGGATCCCTGAGCCTTCGTGTCGTCGCGGCTGAGAATGTTTAGGCTCGATAGGCCTGACTAAACTTTCTTCTCAACTACTAACTAATTGGGTTACGAGATGCCACTGGAGAAGTCAGAATGTGCCATACGATATGGAAGTCCTAAACTCGGGTCTCAGGCTTTCCTACTTGGCTATTGGACTCAACTTCACCAGAATGGGTTGGGCCTATGTTTCGTTTCGGCAATAGTCCAAAATAACAGGCAGGCTTCAGAAGACAGGAGCACAGGGATCGCCATCCATAGCTCTAGTTTACCAAGAATACATGCTTGTAGTACAAAAGTCCCACGTATATCCTGTGTTGGTATCACTCTGATCTGGCAAAAGGAATGTCATTAACTCATGTCTAGGTAATATCCACCCCCACTCATACTCTTCGAGGTGTTTCTTCGTGACATTCGACATTTGAATAGACAACATTCGGTTTTGCTAGCTCTAAATGACCTCTCATTTGGCTCAATTAACCAGAATGATGTTGTGCTATCACGCCTCCTTAATTGTTGCTTTAGTAGAGACGAGACATCTTAGTTCTGAAGGATGAGCCTGATGGGAGGGGTTTGAGTATCAAGGCGCATGTGAGGTTTTTAACAGAGAACACGATGGAAGCTGACCTGCATGACTTCTTCCAAACTAATAGTGGGCCATGCGCTAAGGTGCTTGGGTGCACTGAGTGGCATATGGATGGTGTGAGTACTGGACTAGATTATTTAGTATACTCCTTTATCCTGTACCAAGACTTACTGTCAACCACTTACTCAACCTGCTCCAAGGCTTTGACCACTCTTCCGCCCTTCCTTCACTTTTATTTCAACAATGACTTTCTCACTGTACGATGCAACTATCGTCGAGGCCAAGCTGGCTCTAAGCTCGCTATCTCACATTCTTAAGGAGGCCCAAAAACACCCCAATGCCGCCAGCTTCCCCGAAGCACGTCTCTGCGAAGACATGAACCCTCTGAGATTTCAGGTACACGCAGCGACCCGATTCTCAGAGAAGCTGGTGGCCAGAATGTCTGGCCGAGAGTCAGTCGAGTTTGAAGATGAGGTCGTTACATTCGACGATATGCACGCGCGCATCGCCAAAGCTCAGGAGCTGCTCGCAAAGGCTGACAAGGATGTCGTCAACCGCCATGGAGAGGAGGTTGCCCCCACGGCTTTGCCTTCTGCTGGTACGATGGATTTGGCGGGTAAGGAGTTTGCCATGGGAGCGGCCGTTCCCAATATCAACTTTCACTTGTCAATGGCTTATGCTATCCTGAGAAAGGAAGGTGTTCCCTTGGGAAAGAAGGACTATATTACCGCGTTTGTTGGGAAATATATTCTCAAGTAGACGCTACTTATGTAAGGACTTGGAAGCATTATGTTAAGTGGCATCAGGGTATCACAGACGGGTCGCAAAAAAATAGGGATTTGATATAGATCAGACGAAGATATTAGCATACTCGTAGGCTACATCCTTATGGAAGCTGATCTAACATTTCTACTAGCCACTAAATCAGTACCGGTTTTTATGCGATGCACCTGTATTTGGAAAAATTGGCCGCTCGAAGTATAGATAATAAGACTAGTAGCGGTTTGTGGCACTTGGACTATATATTTAGTTCATTAATTCTGGCACACTGCCGCACAACCTGTGTTGACATCTAAATCAAGTTTAACATTGCCATACGAAGGAAAAATGAACACCTAAACGATTATTGGCCACGTCACAATCACAAGGCAGATTGGGAAATGGCAATATTCATTAGGTAGTTCAAGAACAAAAGGAATCGAGGGCATTCATTGAGTTTTGTGCTCTATTTTACAAGTGGCAATACGACGGGCGAATCTCCCTCAACTCATTCCCGTCGCTCCATCCAGGCGCGACCCCTCGACATGTTCCCTCCGCCTCAAGAGAGAAAAACGACAATAGATATTCGATATAGACAGCGACATCCCCAAAGGCCCCAGCTATTCTCCGCACAAGTTGCTTTTGATTACATTTAACCGAGGAAGCTCTTGACGAAGGACTGGACGACGTCCTTGAGCTTGGCCTCAGTGTCCTTGGAGATGGCGCCCTCCTTGTCAATGGTGGCAAGGAGCTCGGTCTCGTTGGTCTTGAGGTGGGCAAGGAAGTCAGACTCCCACTGGAGAATCTTGTTAACTGGGATGGTGTCGAGGAAACCGTTGACACCGGCGAAGATGAGAGGAACCATCTCAGTGACAGCCATGGGGCTGTACTGCTTCTGCTTGAGGAGCTCGGTAAGCTATAAAATAGTCAGTATCCTAGATTTCCAATGTTTCAAAGGCTTGTTTCAACTTACACGCTCACCACGGTTGAGGGTCTGCTTGGTAGCAGCGTCCAAATCAGAACCGAACTGGGCGAAAGCAGCAACCTCACGGTACTGGGCCAAGAAAAGCTTCAGGGAACCAGCAACCTGCTTCATGGCCTTGAGCTGGGCAGCGGAACCGACACGAGAGACGGAAAGACCGACGTTGATGGCAGGTCGGATACCCTTGTAGAACAGCTCAGCCTCCAGGAAGATCTGACCATCAGTGATGGAAATAACGTTGGTAGGAATGTAAGCAGAAACATCACCACCTTGAGTTTCAATGACAGGCAATGCTGTCATAGAACCGCCACCGAGCTTGTCGTTCATCTTGGCAGCTCGCTCGAGGAGACGAGAGTGTAGGTAGAAAACATCACCGGGGTAAGCCTCACGTCCAGGGGGACGTCGGAGAAGCAGAGACATTTGTCGGTAAGCGACGGCCTGCTTGGAAAGATCGTCGAAAATGACGAGAGAGTGCTTTCCGTTGTCTCTGAACCACTCACCTAACATCCAAATGTCAACAATCGTCAGAGAGATGATACATAGGGGAACTTACCGATCGAGGCACCGGTGAAAGGAGCAAGGTATTGGAGAGGAGCGGCCTCGGAGGCAGTAGCGGCGACAACAATGGAGTACTTCATGGCGTCGTTCTCCTCAAGGGTCTTGACGAACTGAGCGACGGTAGATCGCTTCTGACCGACGGCGACGTAGATACAGTAGAGCTTCTTCTTCTCGTCGTTGCCATCGTTCCATCGCTTCTGGTTAAGGATGGTGTCGAGACCAACGGCAGTCTTACCAGTCTGACGATCACCAATGATCAACTCACGCTGACCACGGCCGATGGGAACCATGGCGTCGATGGACTTGAGACCAGTCTGGACGGGCTCGTTGACGGACTTTCGGGGCAGAATGCCGGGAGCCTTGAGCTGAGCACGGCGTCGCTCCTTGGTGTTGATGGGACCCTTGCCGTCGATGGGGTTACCGAGAGCGTCGACTACACGGCCGAGCATCTCAGGGCCGACAGGAATATCGACCTTGGGTAGGTGTTAACTTGAGCCATTGCTTATTGTCGATGTTGCAGGATAGACTTACAATCTCACCGGTACGCTTGACGGTCTCACCCTCCTTGACGAGACGATCGGAACCGAACAACACAACACCGACCTGGCCGGCCTCGAGGTTCATGCACATTCCCTTGACACCGGAGGCGAACCTGGCATTTGTTAGCTATGGGACGCATGACATAGTCGCTCGATATTTTGCTCAATACGTACTCGACAAGCTCCTCAGCCTGGACGTTGGCCATGCCGTGAACACGGGCGATACCATCACTATAAATTCATAGTCAGCACTGGTTGGTTTGCAATTGAATTGTTCCAGGGCATCCAGGCGGTTCGACGGTGTGGTGTTGATTGAGGTTATCGTGCACCAGCTTCGCCTTGGTCCGATTGCTCCCAATGTAGGTAGATCCACATACCCGACGGAAAGGACACGGCCAGTCTCAGCGAGGTTGGACTCCTCCTGAACACCACGAATTCGCTGCTCGAGGATGGAAGAGACCTCGGTGGGAGTAGCCTTGGCGTCGGAGGCGTAGAATCGAGCGGCGTTGATGGAGGCGGGTGCGGCATTTCGGAGCTGGTGGTGAAAAAACAGGTTAGCCGAAGTCCGAAAAAGTCCTCGACAGGTCGACAGCGACAGCGGCCCCAAATAGCTCAAAAAAGCTCGTAATCCAGTTGAAAAGGCAATCCAACTAATCAATTGAGCTCGTGGGGTAGATTGTCGATGGATGCACGATGTTGAGGGACGCTGGTCGATGGAATTGTCGATTCGGGGCTCGGAAGAGCACGTTTTGACTTACCGCGGCGACCCTGCCAGCAGCAGAGACAGCGCCGACGGCGCGCGTCGACTGTCGAAGGGCGTTCCGGAACATATTAGAGGTATACAGGAGGTTTTGGAGATGAAAGGAGAGCAATTGCAGCCGGGTGCAATTGGGAGGAGGGGAGATTGGGGAGTGCGGTGCTGCCTTTACAGGAGAGCAAATGGAGATTTTTGAGGAGGGTGGTGATGGAGAGCAGAGTCTGTTCTGAGGAACGAAGTGGGTCATAACTCCTCCGAGCAGCCAATCAAGACTCGATGCGGGTTTTTGCCTGGATATTCCGACGTAGCCTTAACAATTTCTTAGTCTCTTGCCGCCTGTATTTCGGAGGCTTTCAATTCACCCACCAAGCTGACATCCTGTCGATAATTCGTTAGATCGGGGAGGATTTCGAGAGTTTAGTATGAGTCAATGCAGGAGCCTCTGTTATCTATTAATTGATCCGATCATTAAACCCTGGATCCTAAATACCCTCTTTCGTGGTTACTAACCGAACTTCTTACATACATCCCATCGACCTCCCCGTACCGCCGAACGACCGGTATTACCCGGGTACGTGCCTAGTTTGTGCCTGAGAAATGTGGTTGCACATTCTAATGGAGCTGCGGGCCAATACCTGAATAGTGTTGGCTCAAAGAGCTTCTCAATCTGTGGTGGGGTTTTACGCTTGACCTGGTGACCGGCTCCGGAGCAGCAAGGGGAAGAGGCTTACAGCGCAGTTACCCAACGCTTAAAAGACACAGCACAACCAAGTCCAAGCTAACGGAGGCGGGCTTTATTACGCCCATTCATTGATCAATAGCAAACTTCCGTGACTCAAGAGCGAGAGCCTTCTTCCCTTTCAGCCTTGCTCCGCGCATTTCCCAGCTCAAACCTTTCCCAACGGGTCATCAGTATTTTGTCCTGGTAGCCTTGCCATCTTATTGAACTCCTTTCCGATGACGGACTCCCGTGTCCCCCGAGAAATCAGATATCGTTAATCTGGGGTGCATCTCCACTGGTGCAATTGGTCCATTATATACTTGACTGGCCTCTTTTTTTCCACGACGATGGTGTAGCTTCTTGATGGTTCCGGTTGCGAATTTTAAAGCCGAAGACCGAAGTCTAACACCTCACGATACAAACAGCTATATAATGTCAAGAATGAAGGGCACGAAGAGCAAGCAACCTTATTCGGTCGGTTCGTGAAGCTTACAATATATCACATGATCTAACACATGACTGCAACCGATAACGTCGTGAACAGTAGGTAATCGTATATGGTGTAGCTTCTATGAATTCGAAGCGTCCAATATGTGCGGAACTGAAACTTGGACGGAATTCGCTTGAATCCGCAGAGTTCACAAGTATTAGACAAGGTGAAATAGTACTCTGAGGAGATTCATCGTGTTTGCTCTGGGTTCTGTACAAATGACTGTTTCTTGCAAATCATCCACATAAGATATGCTATCAACTCATAGATCGCAGAACCAAAAAGAGATGATCCCTTTTCTCTTGGGAAAATGACAAAGAGATGATGAGAGAATCAGGGTATCGCGTACGCCTAAGCACGAAGTTGAGTCTCGATCTTGGTGTGTGCATTTTTCGAGTTTATGATGTTCTTATGAAACTACCGTAAGTGCATGGCGGTCTTCATGGCAATTCAGTCAATGATCATATAACATGCGAAAGCTGACCGGTACCTCTCGACTTGGCCAATCTTCTCAGCCAAATGATGCAGTGCCAGACACGACTGGTAAGAAAGTATTGACATGCTGAATAGACAGACGGGCAAACTTGATCAAGCTTGCTCGAATAAGTGATATGAACCACAGAGGGAAAGCAACCGTTGTTCAACATATTACAACATTCACACGTTCACGCATTGGTGTAAACAGCTGGTGCTACTCAGTTGAACAGCACCAATCATGCAAAGAATGATGCATCAAAGTCCCAAAGGACATGTTTATAACGTCTCACGTAGACGTAAACAGACGAGAGGCCAAGTAGACAAAGTACCAATGATCTGACGATTGATGGCATATGTCACATTCAAAGTGAGTGAATATCGGAAAGCCGGCAGAGTGCCGGTCGGTCTCTCAGGCCGTGGCTCGACTTCAAGAGTCGAGCTGATGCAGCAATGGCAACAGAAAATACATGCCCCATGTGAGTTTTCCCCTTATTGTTCGCCATGACCAACCCGTAAATTCAAATAACCATTTCCCTTTTCAACCATTTATCGGACAATACCATCGAAGCGAGACTTGAACCACTTGACGGTCTCCTCGCGCTTGATGCGGTGAGAGGCACCGATCTTGGACTTTGTGCGGCGGCGGCGGGTGACGCGCTCACCAGGTCGGGTCATGCAGACGTAGAAATCCGCGCCGTAGATACCGATAGCGGGATCGTACTTGATACCGAGATCGATGTGCTCGCTGATACCGAAGCCGAAGTTGCCAGTCTCGGAGAAGTTGCGCTTGCGGAGCTCGTACTCCTTGACCTTGAGACCACGCTCGAGAATCTCCTCAGCCTTGGGATTGTTAGTCTCGGAATTTTTTATTGTTGAAATAATGTTTTGAGTATTTACCTTGGGGCCTCGGACGGTGACGTGAACAGCAATCTTTTCGTTACGTCGGATACCGAAAGTTCGGACAGTGTAACGGGCCTTGCCTTTAGAGAAGAATCCAGTCAGATGAAACCGTATCGCCATAATGGAAAATCGTGCAAAACTCACTGTAGACGGGGGTTTGACCGGACAGTTGCTCGAGGACCTTGGCAGCCCTGGTAAGTCTGTCACCAGACTCTCCGACGGAGATGTTCAGAACGAGCTTCTGAATCTTCAGCTCCCGCATGGGGTTGTTTGCCTTCTCGGAAGCCATGGCTGCTGTTATTAGTCGACCTGGTGATGGGAGTTGTCGAGGATCGCAAAGGTTGAAATTTCAGATTTTGTGAGTGGTAAAATATTTGAGGGTTTCTCTGCCCTTTAGCGAGGTGGGGTACGAGAGTGACGCTATCCCCGTTGTGTCATATGATCCACTACCAATCATAAGCTAAACCAGAGCGGGTCTAGTGCAGAACGGGTACATTGTCGGTGTACCTTTCAGCCTTCCGCATCAGGCTCCGCAAATTTTGGACATCATAACTCACCTTCAGAGCTCCAGGCATTGAAGGTTGTTGCGATCGCGCGCAAACTCACCGCGATACAACACCAATTTTTGAAACTTTGAGCAACTGCATCGGCAAGTTCTCGCAAATACCGTCAACATGTCGAACAAACAAGGAAAGATGGTAAGATCATCTCTCAATTCTCACGCGTCTTGAAAACTGCTTGTTGTTCATAGCTAATCGCTTCTTTCTTCTAGGCCGGTTACGTACGTATACCCCCAACGCGCATGCGACGTCGACATCGTATCTCTTCGATAGAGCAAAAAAGCTGACCTGGATTGAACAGATCAACTGGCGTATGCGAGTTACCCTCAACGATGGGCGAGCAATGACCGGTCAGATGCTTGCTTTCGACAAGGTACAATATCTTCCTCTATATCACTATGAACATTCAAGCTGACTGGAACGTAGCACATGAATCTCGTCCTTGCCGATACCGAAGAGTTCCGACGCGTCAAGCGCAAGCAGAACAAGCCCGCTGCCCCTGGCGCAAGCGGCTCAGCTTCCCTCGTCGAGTCTGAGGAGAAGCGAACCCTTGGTCTCACAATCGTCCGAGGCGCTCACATCATCTCCCTCTCGGTCGAGTCGCCTCCTCCCGCTGACCCCAGCGCCCGACTTGGAAAGAGTGCGCCCGGCGGTATCTCCTCTGCTCTGGCTGCTGGTCCCGGCGTTGCCCGACCTGCCGGCCGAGGAGCTGCCCCTCCTTCTCTGGCTGTGTGTACCCCCTATTCTCTTCAGAAGTCACCGCAAAATACTAACAGTTGCTAGGGTCCTGCTGCTGGTATTGGTGGCGCTCCCCCTCCTGGCTTCCCCGGTTTTCCTGGAGGTGCCCCTGGGTTCCCAGGTCCTGGTGGTCGTGGTGGTAAGTTTACTGCATCCAGATACACTCATAGAGTCTCTAACCATTTCCAAGCTCCTCCCCCCGGCTTCCCTGGAAACTTCCCTCCTCCTGCTGGCTTCCCTGGAGGCGCTCAGTTCCCTCCCGGTTTCAACCCGGGTGGTCCCCCACCTCCTGGATTCCAGCCTCCTCCCCGAAGATAGGTTATGTAGACGCTGGATAACTAGGGTAACTCTACTGGTCCGAAAAGAAGCTACGATGTCGGTTACAAGACTGAGAACGTCTTACCTGTTCGCCGAACCGCAGGACCATGGATGCCAGAAGCAAATGTCGATATTTTGAGTTTTGGTCATACAAAAATGTATGTGAAATTTCTTCATGGAACTCTACCATCCTCCATCAGTGTTAACAAGCTTGCCAAGAAGTTTATTACGGAGCACTTGAGGCGCATGATGGTGCATTGGACTAGAAGTGGTTTGCGTTTTTAGGGTAATCAGCCGCTTCAAAGGCTATGAATTGACGGTGTTGAAATATCATGGTGCATTCGTTGCCACAATAGCGTACAAAAGTTGAAGTTCAAATTGAAGAGTCTACAAATCATCTTCCAAGGCCTAGTTCTAACTTGGTCCATCACATCGTCGAGAAGACTTTAACAGTTGTGATGTTTCACAGATCCAACACAAGGAAATCTAAAGGCACCGTCAAATCCAGTAACTCTTTTGGTTCGTCGAGTTATGCTCGATAACAGATACTGGAACAGAAGACTTGATATTTGCTCTTAGGCACAGAAATGAACAACCTAAACGTCTGGCCTAAATAGCATAAACTACTACAACTTCGTCTCTTGCATTTTCGGCAGCCACCTTTTCTGATGCCCTGCGAAGCAGACGTGATGAGCCCTGATCGACAGGCCCTTCTATTCTTTCCTTGAACTGCTAGTGATGTTGCCATGGCCAGTTCAACTTACGTAGTTGTTGATACGTCTCATCAACGCATTGTTGCACTTTTCTCAAGTGTACTAAGTCCCAAAGATAAGAGACCAATCACTAGATATATATATATTTTTCATTTCCGACAAAAGAATTCCCGAGAAGCTAGCTAGGTATGTCCTTCACCCGGTTCACCCCGCTTGATCCTGTATCTCATTCATAACCAAACCAACTCCCAGAACGCCCAAGAACCCTGACCTAACATGTACTTCGTCTTTTCGACTTCAAATACCGACAGCGTGACTAAACACCTTGGCAGCCAACTGGCTGAGCAGTCTTGACTTGTCATCCTGAGGAAGTTCCTGGAACACAGAGTACACGCTCTTCCCCTTGGCGTCACGCACAGCTCCAAGCCTGTTTCCTGCCACAGCGCCCGCAACGAGGCCCGGCACGTTGGCAACGATAAAGCCTAGGGCGCCGCCACTAGCACCACCCAACATGCTCCAGAACCTACCAGTAGGGTGGTTATCCCTGCCCTCGGCCATACCCTCTTCGCGCATCATCTCCTCAAAGACATCGCTGAACTGCGCATTCTCGGTCTGCTCACGGTCCTGAGGGGCTTGACTTCCTGTGGCTTGTTTGGTGAAGAAGTTCCATGCCCACGAGTATGGGCTCTGACGTGGCCCTGCACCGCCCTCAGTTTCGGTTTCGGGGATGTCATCGAAGGGATCTGTGGGGGTGGTGCCTGTATTGAAGAGCTTGCGCTGGGCGTCGTACTCACGACGGCGTGTGGGCTCGGAGAGAGTGAAGTAAGCATCGTTGACGAGTTGGAACTTGCGAGTTCGCTCGGCCCGCTCTGGGGAATCACCAGCGACGCGATCAGGATGCGTCTTTAAAGCGGCGCTGGAGACATGTGTTAGTGAGATCGCCAGCTAATATCATGTGGATAGAGTCATACCGCTTGTAAGCATCTCGGATTTGCTGTGTGCTGGCAGATTCGCTAACCTCCAGAATGGCATCTGAGCAAAACTTGGTTGGTTATCGCATTTACATGTAGTGGGGCCATGATAGGACCTTACAGTAGTTGGGAGGAGCTCCAGAAGTCATGATGGCTTAGTGTAATGGAGATGGGTTGCAACGGTAAGGAACCAGAGGAGGGGTTTGTAGCGAACGAGAGTTGTACGATTTTCGTCAAGATGGGGATGCCAAGTTGTAGGTTGGCAGGTAAAGTAGGTATGTTCGTACTTGGAGATACGAGTAGAGAGATAGAGGTGGTGTTGGTGAATCAAGGTCCTCAAACTGTCCCAGTCCCAGGGCGGAAGTGTCAACGTCATTGTGGCGGTGCGTGATAGACAGTGTGGCGATCCAATCAAGTAACGTGTTTCCATGTCTAAACGTTGGGTATCTCAAACTAGAACTCCACCCAATACCATCTTCTCAAAGGAAGACGGCAGATACATATACAGCCCTCGCTATGCTTTCTTCTTTGGCAAGTACAGGAGAAGAGAGAGAGAATGATGAAGAACAAAAAGAAAAGAAAAGAAAGAAAGGAATAACATCTTGGTGAACATTGCAAAAAGGTTCAACACGAGACATAGTTTTGTTCCCTGTTTATCTCCGTGTCGTACTAGGTATATACAGCCAACCAACAAGTCGTGTTCCTTTTCCAAATCCGTATATTGCGTTTACATGGAATTCCCCGGTGGCTTTTTTTTTGTATGACAGACGCTTCATTCCATCCCTTGCTCCAGAAATCTCTGGGCTCTCGACAGCGCATCGGCCGTAATGTTATTGGCATCCACTACTCGCCCGGCTTTCTGGTAATGTGCTGCCAGCACCCACATATCACGGATGACGCGCAAGTTGTTGTCGCCGCCATGCGCTACCTCTCTCTTAGATATGGCGTGTTTTAGGTTTTGTTCGGCCATGGCCCAATCTTCCTTTGCTTCCTGTACTCGGGCCAGCATCTTGCATGCGTAGGCATGAAATCGGTCGTTGGACCTGGGTCCTGAATCGGTTCTGGTGAGGTCGAGTAGGTTGACGGCAAGTTCTTCAGCTTTGACTTTGTCGCCTACATCCATCTGTGTAAATTCCAGTCGCAATGCCTCGACTCGTAACCAATCTGCATCGACAGCTTTTGATGTTTGAGTCTGCGCTTCAGACATTCTCTCCAGGGCTTGGTACATGGCTTCTTGCCTCCTGCCCAGCTCACTTCCTTTGCGCAGCCGCGTCCTTCCATCCCATATTAGTTGTTCGTAAAGCCACAGCCGATGGGATTCTGACGTTTCGATATGTTGCCCCAAAAGATCGACGTTTCGCAGCCAGGCTTGGCGTAGTAAGTGGCACAAGTAACTCCGCCCCTCGTCCGAGTGGTAGTCGACATTCCGTAGTTGTTGTAGGATGAGAAGGAGAGGATGCTGGGCGGGGAGTTGCCGCTTTGCAAGAACTGTCGCATGGTCTACGAATAGGCCCATGAGTTGAAGATGCCCCCTGTCCACCATATCGAAGATCGTATCTAGTACGTGCCAGATTAGGTCGGGGTGGTCCTCGCTTAGAACGAACTCGAGCACGTAGAACCCTCGTCGTGCAGCCATCCCCGCAAGGTCTCCCTTGCCATGATACCAGAGGTCGAAAACGAGCTCGAAAATCCGGTACATTGTGCGGCTGTCCTGAATAGGGGGTGAGTTTGGGTTTGCTAGGTAGGCGGACATGGGATCTGATATGTTGGGGAGTAATTCTAACTTGGACTGACTCCAGTTGAAGACGCTACCGAGGACTTGCTCGAGATTGGCGTAGGGCCCTGTATTTGATGGCCGGAGCAGGGTCATGGCCATGGTTGTGTCATCCGGATCCTGGTGCTCTTCTGGTGATGTTGAAGATGAAGATGAGTCTTGATCATCAACAGTGCTTGTGCCAGAATGTTCACAAGTAGTCTCAGTCTCCTCTGTTTCGGCTCTTGCTTCTGTATCAAGCTCCATCTTTGCCTGCGTGTCCACGTCGGCATCTGCTGCAGGTGTGGGCGCTGCAGAATTATTAGATGCACCTTTTCGATATGTACGTTTTCTCAAATTCCATTTCTTTAGGCGCTTCTTGAACATCTGTTCTCTTTGAACCACGAATCAGCTTTTCTTTCCGACCCCTCGGGGTCCTTGCTGGGGATAAGGGAGGGTTGGCTATCCCACTCACGTTGCTGCAAAACCGTATCTTGCCTGCAGAATGGTCATGGTTTCGTTTAGTTTCCTGTTGTCTTTGATGTAAAGCTTTTTGATGATTTCGCGCATGGACTCCCACTCATCCTCGGAGTGCTCTTTTGTGTATGTCCTGTCATCCACCGGTGGCGGACAGCCCGGAAGCCGGGGAGCCAGGACTGGCAGACTGGACGACATGATGTTGTACCATGAAGCGAAGTGGGATAGGATTTGGGTGTAGTAGCAGATTTGGGATCGAACCCGAACCCAGGGCAGGAGAGTTGCAGGGGTCAGCCGGGTAGATCAGTCAATGACTGTAATAAGGTAGTGAGTGTGTACCGTAACGGCGGTAGTGATGTGAATAGGATTTACGGATAATCCGTCGGTAAGGGAAATAGCTTTAGCTTGAAAGGGTTCAGTCAGCCAAAAGTCGACGGCTGTAAGTGTATGTGACTGTGACTGTGACTGTAGCTGTAGCTGTAGCTGTAGCTGTAGCTGTAGCTCATCGGTATAACAACTGTAAGGATGTCGATATCGATATCGGCATCGGCATGCCGGACCGTTTCTTTGATGTGCATGGCGAACGGGAACTTAACTTGTCAAGTACGCCTCGTGTGTTTCTTTTGGTCCTCAACTTCCCGGCAGATAGAAACCGTTTACAAGTCTTGGGGTCAGTTTCATCTGATTGGATAGTGGAGTTCCCTGCATGCTGGGTCTGATCTAGGCTTGTTCCGGGTAGGTTCGGAAGTCAAATTGGCATGCTTCGTGGTCTCGAATCCGCTGGATTCAGTGCTTGTTCCTGGTGTGAGCGGCAGAAAGTTGGGTTGGGTGTCAAAGTTGACAGCCTCATCGGTAGACTAAGGGCACAGTAGCTGGCTGGGTACCATGTCGCCCAGCGCCCGTTCAGAATTCCACTTGAGGAGAATTTAAAAATATGGGAATTCACTAAGTCGGAATTTGACATTCAGGGGATCCACAGGGGCAGTCCTAGGCAAAACAATCTTCAGCAGCTGCGAGCAAGATTCCCAGTTTGTGTGAGAAACGACGTCTGGTGATGACCTCATCAGACGACGCCCCCCGAACAACGTCGGACTGCCTAGGTACGTTGGTATTTCTTTTTTGATTCTAATCCTAATCGACACTTTCTGACCGGGCTCAGGCCACCATTTATGACATCAGTTTTCCAGGGTCAACTTTTCTTCTTTTATCTCTTCTTCTTTGAGTGCACTTCTGTAGGTACATTACTATTACAGCAACAAAGCGAGACTCGAAAGATAACTGTACGTACCTAACTCAGGGCCGTGGCGTTTTAGGCGAACACTCCCATAGTTGAGGATATCCTGATTTCAATTTCTGCATATGCATGTGTCTGCATCTACATCTTTGATTTCAAGGACATCGATTCTACTAGTTGTGCGACTTACCAAGACCACTCACTACTGCAGGTTTTGGTGAGCTTAAATCCACTTTCCACGGCCATTCTCCGACGCCTATATGGCCAATTGGAGTCGAACATTTCAACAAGGGTCATGGTATGTATCTTCAGTTCAGTCAAGTTCAGTTCAGTTCAGCAGACCCTTGAATTAGTCTTCACGTTTTGTCTTCTACTTTTCAACGCTGATGGGTGCAGCAGAACTTCACTAGGGCAATCCGAGTTCAAGATGATCGACTGATGGGGCCTTAGCTAATTAGTGCTACAATGACTAAGTACGTACCCTTGAGGCCTACTAAACTTAATGTAAGTGCTAGCAGTAGCCGCACCAAGAGTAAGTACTAAGGCACAAGACCTACAAGACTCTATCATGTCTGTCAATCCTTTACGGTAACCCGTATAATACTGTACACTTACATCTGTGAGGCTAGTCTAGGTACAGTAGATAGTTAGTTACTGTGTGCACGCTCGGCCTCTGTGTGTCAACGCACGCCAAGTCTTAACTTTTATTGGCAATTCATCGACGATTCCATGGCTTCAGCTAGTGCGTTCGTAGCGTGACCAATAGTCGCCACTCACCGATCCCAAATAGGATGGACAGTTGCATTCGGCCCTAGCCATCATCATCTACCGACGGGACAACCGTCTAAGCTGTGTCTGTGCTGCTGCACCCTCTTGAAACTTCCATGATAGGTTCAACACCTTCTCGAAAACGCCAATCCACGTTCCGCTCATGCGCATTTGTATGTATGCCGTGCGCCACCTAGCAACACTACCGAATACCAAGCTTTTTTCCCTTCTTTCATTTCGGAAGCTGCCAGTGACTTAACCGAACCCACAGTACTGTAGCCCCGTCCGTTAGCTTACCTAGGTAGGCTCTGGGCTTAACCGTAGACAGAATCCCAAATTCCCTAACGTAAGTCATTGTCAAGCCTCACAGGCTCAGACCACCAGGGCAACTCAGCGCACGCACAGCTCGCATCCTTGGCCCAGACGAGGTTAGAGTCGCCTGTATATAGCCCGAATCGACCGAGAAGACTGCCGGGATTGCTCCCACATCCCGACCATCTTCGATGATTCCAACATATACTTACACATGAGAAGATGAAAGTTGACAGTTCGGTTCATGTGAAAGTGGCAATCAAGTTTGTTCCTCTTTCATGGAGGATTCTGCGGTATCTTGTCATTGCTGCTATTTTCTTCTTTCTTCACAATTGACGATGCAGTGGTACCAGAAAAGTTTGCCTCCGATATAAGAATAAACAGCATAAGACGTCTGCCCTGAGTAGCATAGACTGACCCAACTATCTCGCGTCTTATGCTCCTAGCGGCCGATTTTTTTTATTTTATTTTTTGATAACCTGATGAGTGTTTAAGTTGTTGGTTGCTCTTCTTGGATGTTGTGGCGCTGGAAACTACCGTCCAGTTCGAATCGCGATCCCCAAGACGCTCGATATCTGATACGCTCGCCCCCATTGATTTGTTGCTGAAAGATGTCTTGGCATCGCTCGTCTCGTATTTCTTGTTTATGTTGAGTAAACATATTATAAAACCATTATTCTAATCGACACAATTCATGATCGGTGGTGTCACAGTTGGAGCCTCACTTCGTCATTCTCTTGATCTCCTGACACGGACATGTCCCTTTACGGCCACTCATATTCAAAATTGCTAGCCTCTAAGGGGTAACCACAGAACTCTTTGCGAAAGAATTGGCACGTGGTACGTGAGACAGCTCTGTTACTGTGTATCAAGTAGGAGTAAACGTTGAGTTGCAGCCCTCATAACCGTTCAACTACTACCAAGGGTTAGTTGTGTTGTGTTTGATCCCTCGTAAGTCGCGGAGGGCACTCTGGAATTGCGGGAATCTCGCAAACTTATTCAAAAACGGACTCATGTTGTTTCTCGATGCTCTCCCGCTATGGATTATTTGAAGGATCCCTGTGCTAAACACATGATAATCCACCTTGGCAAGGATAAGAAGGGGAAAGTCTCCAGGTGGCAGCACAATGTCTCGGTCGGTATCCATGCACTTGTTCGTGCCGGAGAGGGTCAAAAGCCTGTAACGTTCAAGCACGAATACATGACTTTCCCTTGGCATTCTTGATAGTAGCGGAGGTCCGCCATGGGAATGTTCGAGAGCATGAGACCTGTGGATAGTGGCGTCTGGAGCGTTCAATTTGGCGTGTTGAGGATCTTATCTCTCAGTGTTAAGTACTGGTAAGGCAGGGTAGGGCGTATGCTTACGCCATGTTCCACCGCTCGGCAGACGGCCTGATCAGGGAAGGGCAGCTTGTCTGCATTCTACTGTCGCTGATGTACCAGGCCCATGATCCAAGCATCGTCGCTTCAGTCGCCTAGTGGATATAACTAAGGTTCTCACGGCATTTTTGACACTGGTGTGGCTGCATGCATCTCCGCCCCTTGCCCCGCGAGTTTAACGTGTCTCGCAATACTTAGAAGAGCTCCCCGTGGGTCTAAGTCGCTCGTTCTAGTATAACTAGAGACGTGACACATTCAAGGCGATTCGTAACCGCTAGCGTTTGCTCTTCTCGCGCACGAATCGCGGATGATCGACCCGTACCGACGAATACTTAGTAGTAGTGGACTCAGGGGTATTGGGGTGCACAAAGAAAACCACTTTATCTATCGAGGTGCCGCGGGTCCTCCCCGTAGCCAATTCTCTCATGAGGTACGAGAATATGTTGGTGACAAGAGAGGGGGAGTTCAACGACGTGGCCAGAGTCTGCAGAGAGTTTGTTTCCTCGGTTCCCGCATGCTGCAGCTGGGTAAAGTCTTCGCTGTGGATAGGTAGGTAGGTAGGTACCTAGGAGATACATACCTAACTTCCCCCATTTCTCATCGTGAGGGGCTAAACTTGTACGCAGGGCGATTATTGATAGGCGTGAGGAAAGAGAAGCCTGTCAGCCGGTGTTCCGTCAGCTGTCAGGGGCTGGGGAGAAAGACTAGCAGTGATTATTATTAAACTTCAATGCTTTATGGACACAGTCGTTGGGATTTGATCAACACTGACGGTTTTTCCCTTAAATTAACAGAATGAGGCGACAGTGGCTGATTGCTATGGCCCATCGTCTTTTGTTGGTAACCTTACGTTAGAGTATGCGAGACCCTGATCAGCTGCTTCATGTCTATGAACAACGCAGCATTACATGCATAGCCCTGCTAATTCGACAGATTATTTGAACTCTCTGTTACTCGTCGTTGGGACGTAGAACTCGTTCATGTGACACCCTTATTGGATTGGAAGCAAGAACAACGTGCCGCCCCTGAGGTAACCACTGGCTTTACAGTAAAAACGGGGTGGGAAAAGAGAAATCTTGCTGTCCATGTCATAAGATCTGCATGGTAATACTGGCCGTGTGGTCTTTCCCCTCCGGAAGCTCTCTGCAGTACTTGCAGGCTGCAACGACGATCATGGACAAAGTTACAAATCAGGCATTAGCGGGTGAACGAACCGGTGTGCGACAAAATCCGGACGAGATTCTGCGACTGGTAGAGCGGCACCACCTGACGATGGTCGGCCAATTAATCCTACGTTTATCGAAGGGATTCAGCTCGATCCAGCCAATGTTAAGGCTGAAATAGTGAACAAAGGGTGTCGAAGATTCGCACAGGCCTAAACTTGGAGAGCTGTGGAGGATAAGCACACAGTATTTAGCCAGAAGGTGTTACTAGGTAGGTATGGAGCCCTGTAGCCTCTGGTGCCCAAGAAGCCTGACCAATTCCAAGTCCAAAGTCGGAGGAGTTTCGTAGGAACATACGCCTGACGAACTGATTAACGTAAGTGACACGAAGATTATCTATCTGAGGGGTGAAGAGCAGTGCGCCACAAACGGGAGTAGACTATTTATCTAAGTGGTCTTTTAGTTGCCTACCACCTAACTTCATTGCCACACCGTCAAATCTGTTGATGTATCCCCCTAAATCTTCCTAGGGAGGGCAGTGGTCGGTCATTCTTTATTGTCATAGAGTACAGGTACTGAGGAGAGTGCATACCTTATCCAGACGTCGTTTTACATAATTGCTTGCATATCACCAATCGCGGTCGGCGTTATTGAGACGATATCCATCACCATTTGGGGGCTACACGCGCTGCGATTCAGCGCGGCCTGCTGTGCGGTTCTTCGCAGACTGGTATGTCGACGACTGAGAGTAAGTGATGGAACCGAAATCACTAGATACTAGTCTGCATATCCATTCTCACCATCTTAGACCGTGTCCTAGAAGATGGGTGTTGAATTTTCCAATAACCCCTTGACAGCACGGCCTTCCTCAAAGCATGAGACTTCCTGGAACCTCCAGTCTGTATCCGATAGGATAGTCGCTCGTATGATGCCCTAAGAAGAAACTTATCAGGCCTATGGCATTCATTTAAGTCATATATATAACCAAACGGTCGTTAGTTTAAGAATTAGCCAAGTAACCACCGTCTAAACGCGTAGAGTCTAGACTGGCCAGATAAACACGGGGCCATCCAAGCCTCAATCTGCAATAGTGCTGTCACTACGGAGTAAATCGCAAGTAACCCCGAAAATGGTGGAACTTCCTCTTTTGAGACCCTTGCCGGGGGAAGTGAAATGTTTGCGACTGATCGTAGTGACGATTTAGCAGGTGTTATTATGATATAGGAGGTTGGATTCCGATCTGTACGATGGAGTTCTCGTATTTCCAGCATTAACTAATCAAAACAACCCTATAAACCTGCTAGGGAATGATAGTAGTACACACAATCATGAGCTTGATACACAGAGAATAGATATTTAGAGCGTAGGTGTAAATTGGCATTAGGTGGTTAAATTTTCTTATGTTGTCTCATCTCACGGGAACACCATAGGATGAATGATTCGGTGACCTCAATGACCTGCTCAATTGTATAGTATCTGCATTGTCAGCCAATACCATCCGCTCATAGTGTGTTTGAGATAGCGTAGAAGAAGAGAGCCTCTTGTTTTTTTCTTCTTTTTCTAACAGTCTCATATATTGCGACAATGTAACTACTTTCAAATGTTGATGATAAATTGTTGAGCATTTCGTAACAACTTACCCTAAACTCCTCACAATCTCGGAAACCGGAAGTTTTTTTCAGCCGCTCCACGAGTCAGAAAACGCACGGACCATGATCCGCAAGGACGGCCATAAAACCTCGAACGCGTTGTTGAAGCTTCGTTTTTTCTTTTTCTTTTCTTCTTCGTGCGGCTGGCATAACATGAAAATTTTACACCCGTGTTGCTCGAATCCTTGTCCCCGTGGATGCAATCGCAGCGTCAGTTATGCCCCAGATCAATCAAAATTGCAGGCCCGCCCTACCATCGTTTGGCTTCGGTGTTCTATCACACTGGAGTCGTGGTTGGGAGGCAGGACATACCAAAAAAATCTTCACCTTGTGATATGTATATGCATGTATACGACTCTTCTCTGCTTGGTACTTGTCCAAAACGTCTCTGGACGCTGATGGCGGCATTCATGCACGTGGAAGCGGTAGCAGTGCAGTTATGGGTTAATGTGACTGGTCTATTATCTAACCCAAGTTACGATGATGACATGGTTAGCCTTTTGTTCCTAAACTCCTATTGCCCATTTCGATGACCTGCATGCATTCGTAACCAATGCGCATTCTGTCCGTACATGCGTCAAGGTTTTAATTGCAAGACATGACGTCCAATTCCATCGGTGATTCTCTTTACTCGTCCTCTCCAACCTTCTGGAGCTTGCCCATGTCGCGCTTGGCTCCCGCCTCGCCAATGAGTCTCACTCTGTCGAGACGGACTGTCTCTCCATCGCCTTCACCCTGCTGGACATAGATGACAAGACTCGATGTTTTCTGGAATTTGACATATCGCAGGCTCAGGTTGACTGTTCCGTCAGTGTTCCAGTCCTCGGGACCGATCTCTATTGCCTGCGTGGGCTCGGTGTCGTCGGCTTCGTTAAAATCGAGGTTGTGGGTGCGGTTGATGTACAGGTGAACGTTACCAGGTCGCATCACATCTTCATCGTCCTTAGGAGGGAGAGAGGTGAGCTGTAACACATATGTTAGTCAGAGCATATACAACCCGAATGAAGCAATAAACTTGCCTGGAGAGTGTGAAGCTTGACGATGGACTGGAAGGGGACATAGAGAAGTAGCTGGTCGTCAGCTCCGCTCTGAACGTAGTCCTTGGATGTTCCCTTGCCGTTGGCAAGACCGCTCGGCTTGGAGCCTTCGAAAAGAACCCGGACACCGCCAGCAGCCTCGTCGGCGTTGAGGACCTCGAGATCTCGGAGCTCTATTTGGTCGGTGATATCGCTATAGCCTCGGGGGGTTTCGGCACCCTTCCAGTTGGCACCATCACCGCTACCTGAGCCAGAGCTCTCGCCAAGGGAGTCGACCTCGGTCACAAGATTCTGAACGATGCCCTTTAGCTTGTTAGGGTCAGCACCCTGAACCTTGTCGATTTCCTTTCCATCGCGGAAGACGAGAAATGTGGGCAGAACCGAGACGCTGTATTCTCGGGAAAGCTCAGGTTGCTCGTCGCTGTTGATCTTGGCAAAGGTGACCAATTTGGGTCGCGATAGCGTGTGGGCGAGGCTCTCGTAGAAGGGAGCGATCTGTTTGCAAGGAGCACACCAGTCGGCGAAGACTAGAGAAGAGGAATGTTTAGCTTTCATTACTATTCGTGAACTATAATGTCAAGGGCTAGAGATAGGTCATATGGTAGGACATGCTGAGGAAGCAGGATGGCGGGGTATCGGCCACGCTCGAGAGGAAAGAAACTCACAATCAGCGACAACGATGCGTGAAGACTTGAGAAGCGAGTCGAATTGACTCTTTGAGCTGATCACAGCGAGATGTTCCGACATGATGGGCAGCTTGCGACAGTTGAGTTTGACGGGGGTATGACGGTGTGGCAGATACAATTAATCAACCAGGCTCTCTAGACTACCTACCTACCTAGGTACTATACCTAGGTAGGTAAATGTTGAGCCCCTCCAATTGAAATCGATCTGGAGGGGTCATTGCTATACCGGGGTTGCCGTCATGCGGCCAACCTTAGTACCTACCTAAGCTTCAGAGCATGAAAATAAATGGCATAAGAGTCTAGTCTAACGAGCATAAAATGGCTTGTACATTTCGTCTCTTATTCTTCTAGCCTCCGACATAGAATTCGCGATTCGTCGGACAGATAAAGCCACATAGCCTGATAGAGCTGGTAGAACGCTTACATAACCAGTCCGGGTGGCATGTTTGTTGCATCTTGGTCTTAAAGCCGCCCTTGAGTCTGCAATCCAGGGCCTTTCCCAAAATCAAAGTACTTTTCAGCTCTCTCCTATTTGCCCTTTGCGTAGGTCTCGTGGGTGTTGTGGAGTCTCGGTTTGCGAGTTGCTGTGGCATACGGAGGAACTGAATCCCCCTTTCCATTTAGCTTTCTCATCCGTGATAACTTAGAGGCAAGACGTTATCTCCCTAGGTATATAAGATTCCGTTCTGCCGTTATTTATTCTAAAAGAATAAGATCTACCTCCCTTGGCAGATCGTCTCTAGCCATCTCCAAGGCCCGTAAGTCGCGGTGGTACCGGAGACACATGATCACAAAATTATTTTCTGTTGGCGGCGTCGGCTTGAAGTGCTTGGTTGACTATTGATTGTATGAGCAAACTAAAGAGAAGTCGGCTCATCCTCGTTTAAGAGAGCTGGTAGATAGAAGGTTTGCAATGAGAAGAGTAGTGAGGTTGTTAGCAAAAGCATAATTAATGTTTGAAGTTTGCTGCTGTCTACCTAGGTATAGATGGGTGGGGATGCTAGAGACAGTGAATCACTCACTGCCACTGCCACTGCTTGACAGTGCCTACCTACCTTAGGTAGGTATATAATCTAGAAATATCTCCTCACAGTCCAGACTACGATTCCAACAAGCCGGCTTTAGGTTGTATTTTTCTCCATCGCTTCTTCCCCCACACCCCCAAGCATAACCCATACGCTTCTCCATTTTCAACACATCATACCTAAAGTAAAACAACCCGACCAGACGCCACATCCATCTTGCTGCTATATGTAAATATAGCAAACCTATAAATCCTGTTGTCAGTTCTATTAGAACGACTCCAAGATGGATGAAAACAGCACGCTCGATCACCCTAAATGCTACTACCCTGCCTATCAGTCGCAGAGCTAAAAGCAGAGATCGAGAAGATGCAAAAGAAACAGAAAGCACAGTCTACCAATATTGCTCTCCTGAAGAAGGACAATGCAAGATTCAGCCAAGAGCGCCATACAAACCGTCAAAAAATCAGCAGCGGCAGTGAGAAACAGCAAATATTAGATCAGTCTATAAACTTCAAAATCAACGACATCAAGGAAAGCATAGGCATCGAAAATTCTAAGCCCCAAACCGTCAACAAAGGCCTTCAAAAGACAAATGCTGATTTAAGAGTCTTTATTTTCTTTTATATATTTTTTATATTCTTTTTAAGCTCTCCACTAAAGTCCAAGCCTTCTCGATTTTCTCAAGGTTATTAATAATAAGGTTAATCTATCCGCAAATCGAATTCCGGTATATTATAACGTTAAAGTTCATCTCAATAACTGACTTTCCCAATAAGTACGACAGAACGACTGCCTAGGTCAATACAGCAACAACTAAACTCTATAATAAGGGTAATAGAAGAAGCGGTTCCGCTAAGCTGTATATATACAGTAGCTGATTGGGCCGACACTTTCACTTCGAGCACCGAAAACACCATTACACCCGAGGCTATCATTCGACTTGATACCGGATTGTCCAAGGGCGCACTCTCGGATTCCATATCCACGCCGCTTTCTGTTCCTGATGCGTTCTAATGCACTTTTATAGTGCTATGCCGAGAAAAATCATCCGATTTCGATCTTGAAAACAATCCAGGTCTATCAGAGCGTCGAATCGGTTAAGTGTCTCAAGGATGATTGGTCGGATTACTGAGTCAAGGTCAAGTTAGTCAGATATACTTTAAAACAACGACACTCCATCGTTTCTGGGTTATATACCTGGCGTCGTGTTCTCATTCTGTAGGTTAACGTTGTTATTTGTGCTATAGCCAGCCTTCATAGAAGTGCTTTCTTTGTGTCTTTGGGTTTTGCGATTATCTATGCCGTGAGACGGCAAAGTGAACTCTTCGCCTGCTGGAAGCATGGTATGGCTGGACAGAAGGTAAATATCGGCTTATGTCTCTCTGCAGCGAGCTGGGAGAAAGGTACGTAAAGACAAGAGTTATAAGACTGTAAGTTAAAGCATGATGGACGATTTGTATTTGAAGTTCGCTGCTGACTGTAGTTGAGTAGGGAGGGGAGTATTAGAGACAGTGAATCACTGCCACTGCTTGACAGTATATATATAAACTGGAAATCTCTCCTCCTTACATCAACCTTCAATTCTCTCTCTCTTACCACATCTATCTCCTATGCGCCCTTCTTGATTTCAGAACATCGGATCACGTTTTCTGCGTACCGGACGTTAATTGAAGCACTTGATCCTTCAGTTATTTCGCCTTTTCACGCACTATATTGATTCCAGCTTATCGGATTGCATTTGCAGACTTCAAGTACAGCTTTCAGCATCCACAGATATTCCATCCTCCTAAGTCTCAGCAAGCAAGATAGGTAAGCAGCGTAATCAGCCACTACTGTCACACTGGCTTTACCATTCAAGGCAAAGAGTGGTAGCTTTATTGAGCCGAAAAGACTAAAGCGCCGATAGCTATAAATGACACTATGGACGTTGACGGACTTGCTGAATTCAGCATTCATGAGCAAGACGAAGACTTTGGCGATTTTCCCCAGTTTGAAGATCTTAACAGCGAGCCAATGCATGTGGCATATACATACCCTAACCCGCCAAAAACATCTGCTAAAGCCAAACGGGCTAAATCCAAGCCGAAAACAACTACATCTCATATAGAGAGATCCACTGACCCTAACGATTTCGGCATTGGTCTTGATATTAAGGCTTGGGTCATGAAAAGATCAGAGGCATGGAGTCGGGGCAGGCCCCTTCCGGGCAAATGGAGTCAAGTGCGGACTACAGGCAAAGTAGAGAAAAAGGACTGAGATGAAGATATCTACATCTCAGCCGCTTTCAGAGAATTCCATCTTGCTGGAGCGCCCGTTGATATATCCCAGCGCCGGATTCTGGCTGAGACACCTTCTACGCAATTACTGCGACGAGTGGTGGGGGAAATCCGCAAGTACTTTGATGATGAAGCGTTCGCTCGCACGCGTCGTGTTTCTGAAAGCAATTTGGTGCGAACAACTCGGCAGGCAGCTCAAAAAGCAAGAAACCTTCGGTATGACGGAGGTACGGATGAACAGGTAACGAAGTGTTTGCCGGAACATGCAAAGGTTCTTGCATCCTTATGTGTGTCGCCAAATGGTTGTGTCAACGGCACTATGGCAGGTGCTTTGATGAGTTGCAATGCGAGTCATCTTTTGACTTTTCCGAAAGAAGGCACTACGCCTGTGTCCACTTTCAGCACAGTTGCAGCAGATCCAACAATTGCTGCAATAAAAGCACAGATGGACCCGATGCAGAACGAACATGCAACTCAGCAACAGAAACTGGAAGAAATAGCTCTTGTGAATGAGAAATTACAAAAGACACAAAAAGAACACTCTGTCACTATTGCCGTCCTGCAGAAGGAAAACAGCAGACTCAGCAAAGAGTGCCATGAAAACCGTGAGGAAATCAAGAGCCGCAGTCAGCAACAGCAATACTCGTCTGACACTATTGCCATGAAAATCAGCGACCTCAAGCAAGATATAAGCCATACAATGACTTGCGCCGAGAGTGCTAACCGAGACCTGCAGAAGGTAAAAGCTGAACTGAAAGCTAAACTGAAAGCTGATCTGAAAGCTGATCTGAGAGCTGATCTGAGAGCCATGAATGCTAGCTTCGGGAAGAGCTTGACCCAACTTGCAGGCCGCCAAGACACACTGAATAGCCGCCTTGATGCATATGCTGGAAATCGGCCAATTTCAGCGAAAGATGTACTTGCTGTACAATAAAAGGCTGCCAACAACGAAAAGGCTGCTGAGAAGAACGTCGATACGCTGGATCCACCAGCGGCACGCAATATGCTGAAAGATTCTAACAAGACTCCAACCCTTTTTGGAAAATCCAAGTCACCTGCATCTCTTGTCGGTTCGGCAAGTGAATCTCGTGGCTCGACGCCAACTCGTGGCAGAGATCAAACCTCCTCACGAGCACCACCACTACCTGCACAGAATGGGACAGGAGGGAAGCGACCCGGGTCGCAAACCCGAGCCCTACCGGTTTTAACGAAGAGGCTGAAGACGGATGAAAAGCCATCCGGATCACAAACTGAAGTCCGAAAATACCTAAAGCAGAGACCAGCGGGTAGTGCTGACATGAGGGATCTTTTGGGTAAACATTAGAAGTTATAACTGGCAGTGAGGCCAGGTAACTCTGCAACTAACGATCTCGACATCGTCCCCGACAGGTTTTGCTGGCACCATGGTAGCGAAACCAGATGCCTTACAAGAGGTTCATATGTGAATTTAGCAGAAGAGCGGCTGCATTGCTTCTGCCGCCAGTACGGCATACAGCCATGAGCTACCGATTGGCAACTGGGACCAGATTAGAAGGGACCTTAATAGAAATGGACGGATAATACTGCTGTATTTAGACAGTAGAAACAATCAAACCTCCCAATTTTGATCTAAACGATAATATCGACACTGATAGCGCATGCTACACTAGCGAGGATAGGAGTGTTAATGCCAGTCCTATTTGTCGATAAATAAGCCTCCTAGGTCCATAATGCAGATTGTTGTCCCTATATAAATTAAGAACATATAATTAGGGTAATGCATACGCGCAGACATCTTTCCAAACAGACAGGTATTCGCATAACATCAAAGCTTTCAAATGAGTTACAATGAAAATCATACCTGTTTTATTGCTAGTCTGTGATTTATTCTAGTTTCCTACAAACCACTACCTGTCGATACTGCCGACTGTTATACCCTTATGAACTCACACTTCTCCAAATCATTGGCGATTGTGTGGATTCCAATTGCCTGGAATGGCTCCTTTCAAAGGTAGCCATCGCATAACTAGTCAAGAAGACCCCAAGGAAAGCTCCTCTGGTTGGATTTGCCGTTGAATTTGCGACGTTTGACGGTAACTGTCTCATCGCCATTGCGGGTCCCAATAAAGGCGAAGGAACTGTTCGTGAAAATCCACACTTCTTGCAGCTTTCGCACTCCCATCAGATATTTGATCCACTTCTCATGCCATTCCTTGATCTCCTGAGTTTCCAGAGGCTGAGATGTAACATTCGCCATACCCAAGTCTGTACGGATGATGCGTGGACCAAAGCGCCGGTAGTCGAAGTGGAAAGCAAGGCGGGTTGGTTTGATTGAGTTCATTGCTTGGCGAACCTCATTAAAAGCTTTTTCCTATATAGCTTTTAGTAAATAAAAGTTAAACTGTATCAAATGTCCTTACCAGTTTGGGAACATCCTGTAGTGACATGAATTCGTTGCTCCTGTCGCAATCCGCTTCCTGTAGGATAATCCAGTCTAGAGATGGACATACAGTACCCAACATACGCAATTCACCCCAGACTAGCTCATGTGTTGACGGGAATTCCACATTGTCACTCACAGGATCCGGCATTTGGTCTTTATCGGAATACAGTCGCAATCTTCCAAGGGTTTCGACTGCTTTCGCCTTCTTGAAGTCGTACGCGACTATCCATTTATCGAGATCGAGAGCCTTGAGCTTGAGGCAATCGCAGCGGCCCATGATACAGGAGGCTTGAACATTAGGACCTCGGATCCTGATTGAATGCATATCGGGCCAGGTGATTTGAGGTTGATAGAGAATGGTAGCATTGCAAAGCTTCAGTCCATCTTCCACAGTGAAAGGCCGGAGATCCAGAGAAATCGTTTGAAGATGAGCCATTCGGTAAATCGTTCTAGCCAGAACATCTGGTAGGTCGCCAAAAACCGCTTTCTGCTGGTCATCTTGCTGCTGGGATGATTCTTTCAAGGTGACAGAGAAGGATCTTTATAGAATGTCAGTTGAAATTGTTTTAATCTTTCTTACATGTAACTTACTTAACAGCTTGTCTAGCAGACTTGAGGTTGTCTTCGAAAGGAAAGGCGCTGAAAGCTCGAAGGAGCCCGATCAAATTGTTGGTAGTATCCTCGAGAATCACATCTGTAAATTCCTGAGTCGATAACAGCTCTATCCACTCCTGAAAAGTGTCACCCGACAGTGGATCAGTAGGTAAATGGCACCATTCTGTCAGCTTCGCGTATAGCTGAGGAGGAATCTCCAAGAGTTGATGTCGCTCTTGAGTATCCGGCATCGTGAGGGTAATCAACAAGTTGGCTTGCGCTGGTGAGGTGAGGTGGGGTGTTGTAGGGGAGAAGAATGAAGAGAGAGGAAGAAAGAGGGAGGGAGATGGGGGTAATCTGTTCATACGTAGGAGTTTAATATTAAAGTAGCTTAGTGATTCATAATGCACTTCTCTGACACTGCTTGACAGTGATTCATTCTCCACTCAAACTGGACAAACAATCTCACCCCTTCTTCTTTCTTCCACTTCAACTCTTCTTCTTCTCTACATCATCTTTGCTATCATTCTTCCCTACTTTCATCCAATTCATCAATCAGGCTATCGGATGCAGCAGTGCGGGCATCGGATTCAGTAGTGCCTACATTCAAGATGGCCCTAACCAACGAGTCCTACCAACGGCTCAGGCAAAACTACATCGTGCCCATTCTCGAGCGGTGGGACAGGAAGATTGAAAACGAAAACGCAAGGCCACCGTTGATTAACCCCGCTACCCTCATCGATCTTAATGCCAGGGGGCCAGCTATGTTCAACATCGCCAATGAGGAAAAGATGGCATCTTCAGCAAATTCGCTACCAAAAGATCCCACTCAAGAAACTACAAAAGGACCTGACTACTTGCCGGATCTAGAAACTCGTATGGACGTATGGTATGGAGATAGTCCTTGTCATATTGTCGACTTCTTTACAAGCAACGATTGGATCGTACAGCATGTGAGTACAGCAAATGAAGTTAAACAAGCGTGGGTAACCCAGGATGACAGCTGACACAACACTTTTATAGAGAATCACTACATCACAGGAGTTACCTACTGCCCATCTGAATATTCCTAAGTTGAAAGAGGGCCACGAGCTGAAACCATGGCAGGAAATAGGAGCAAGAAAGCTGGCAGACTCATGCAACTTGCTGCTGGGCGGTTTGATTGTTGGTGACGAGACGGGACTGGGCAAATCGCTCATGGCTCTTGCAGCAGCGTTACACCGACGGAGTGAACTGCTTCCCGACTGCGGTCCTGTCGCTGTTGTAACCCGCCACAGTTGTGTTATTCAGTGGTGGGAAGAGATTAAGAGGCATTTCAGCGAGGTATGTTTCCGTATCGCTATATTGTAAGTTAGAAGAAGCCAACTTGAACAAGGAAACCAGGCCTAGAGCTATCATTGTCGACACAGCTAGCATCGACATAAACAAGATCTTAGAATACGGCGTGGTTATATTCTCAGATAGCTTCCTGAAACAGCGATTTCGCGAGATTCAGACACTAGAACAATGGTGCCAGACTGTTGTGTCTCACGGGATCAAGACAGCACGCGAACGCTTCCGTAACTACAAACATAAGAGGATACCTCATCCCCTTCATTCACAACGATATTGGTTGTTGAATCGATTGTTCCCGGTTTTAATTGTCGACGAAGCACACGAAGCCAAGAACCCCGAATCTCTCTACAACCGAGCGATCCGCAAACTGCCATACCATAATGCCTTTCTGTTGACAGCAACACCGATCTCCAATACATGGCATGATGTTGGCGGAATTCTACTGCTTCTCCCAGGGACTTCGTTCAAGTCGATTGAGGACTTTCGTCGTGTGTTTCCCGTACCACCGCGACTCACAGGCCAAATCGGCCGCAGCGGTCCAGAAGGGCCTTTCCTTCAGCTTTTTCAATATCTCCTTAGCGGGAAGATTCTAGCTCGCCCAAAGTCGGTTTCAGATCTACCTCCAGTCCATGAGCATTATGAGATAGTTAAAGACGATCTACCAAGAGTGGTGGATCTTTTTGTTTTAGAACAAACAACAGTAGGACAGAATCTCATCTGGGGAGATAACTGCTTGCCTCCATGTCATCCTGGACGAGATAGCCAACTCAAGAGAGGAATTCGGCTCCTCCGTATGTCACAACAGCTTGCGAACCACGAGACGCTTTTTAACCCCTATGATACATACGAAAAGGGCAAACAGGAGAGAGCTGCAAAATACTCTGAAATCGAAAAAGGCATCCAGATCGAGATTCAAAAGTGGCTCAAAGACCAGGAAATAAAGAACGTGCCAAGCTCTATATCTCTCAGCGATTTAACTGCTACACAATACGGCCAGTTCAAGCAGTGGTATATGATGAAACCTGACTTGACCGAAGTAGATGAAGAGAAAGAGACTTCCCATAGTTCACAACATTCGCAGCCTCTGAAAAACTCTGACCAACGGAGAATTCGCAATCCCCAGGTTATCCACACACCAACCATCGACGATCTGAGGGCATTTGAGTGAGTTGTGTTTCAGGACGGAGGCGTCGTGTCAAACGACGATGATCTGGAGGCATTTGAGCGTTTCATGCATTACGACGAAGGCTTCTACTATGATCAGGATGAAGAGGACCTGTACTTCAGCCCTGACAACCCCGATTTCGATGCTGATAACGAGGAGCTTGTCGACAATGCTAGGATCCGCACTGCAGAATGCAACCGAAAACAGCAGAATGGCAACTCCGATCAGATTTGGAAGGATACTTTGCAAAGCATGTCGATTGATGAACTTGGATCCCCAAAAGTGAGGTTGATCGCTGATGTAATTACGCATATTCAATGTGAATACCTAAGCGAAAAGATCATCACTACATCCTTATCTGTCAAGTTTCTTGATATTATTGGCGAATACCTGTCCCGCCTGCTGCCTGAACTTAAGAAGTTACATTTTGATGGGCGAATCAAATCAATGGATGATCGAATGGGAATTGCGAATCGGTTTAATTCCGAAGCCGGTGGTATTGATCTTCTGCTTCTAAGTGCTTCCTGTGGTGCAACCGGCTTGAACCTGCATGGAGGCTCGCATGTCATTATCACAGAGCCATTTTGGACCCCAGGTCTTGAAAACCAGGTTATTGGGCGTGCTGCCCGATTGCCACAGAGAAGGCATGTCCATGTATACCATATGCATGCAAACTCTGCAGTAGACAAACTGATTTTGAGCCTGCTGGAAAAAAAGAAAGTTGTGTTGAATTCATTAGAACCAACATTTCGTCGTGCAGATAACGTGCCGTATATTCAAGGCCCTATTCCACCCCACAGCGAACTGGAGCTGAAGACGAAAGAATACGACGATTTGAGGGAGGTGTTGAAAGAGGCGAAAACTAACAAGAGAAAAGCGGATGAAATGGATACACATCCCGATGACGAGAGACATATTGAGCATAGCGAGGAAGGCAGTGAGGAAGAAAGCGGTGAAGATGAAAGCGATAGATACATTAGCGAGTGGAACTTTGAGATTAAGTACTGGTACTCCAAGTTAATGCAATGAGAGTTCTCTTTACTCTAGAGAGACGATCGAATTAAAAACTATCTCCTTCTTAATTCTAGATACGTTTTATAAATTACAACCTTTGTAATACCTATAAGTATAATATCCAAGCTCATCTACAGAATGAGACTTAAGAAGTATAAAATGGATGTACATCGTTCGTATATAGAGAAGCCTAATGGAAAGTTAAGACCAGTTGGAGTTCCATCACTAGATTCAAGAATGGTATACGCTACAGTGAACGAGTTTCTTAAACTCTGGATGGGACCAATAATAGGTAAATATCAATATAGTTTCCTACCAAATAAGGGTATACAAAAGGCATCAATTGCAGTAATAAATCAGTTGCTAGAGGGAGATTCGATATATGAATTCGATCTTCAGGGTTTCTTCAACAATATAAATGCAGAAATTGTTGGTAGAAATATCAAGAAACATATAAGAGAACTGGGAGATTGAATAAGATATTGTACTAGATTCACCTACCTGAAGAGGAAGATTCTGAAGGGAGATAACGAGATGAAATTACTGAGAATAGAGAAGGATAATAAGATCTGATTGAAGTCAGGTTTCACTCAAGGTGCAAACTGGTCCCCCACAATTGGAAATTACACATTAGATTTAGCCGGCTTTAATTAAATCGAAGGTCTAGTAACGTATGCAGATGATGGTCTGATATTCAGAGAGACATCAAAAGAATACCTAGACGTCTCCTCAAGAAAATGAGGAATCAAAATAGCAGAGGATAAGAAGAACGAATGAATTCCAAAGAATGGGATGTTCACCTTCTTAGGTCTGTCATATGATCTTCTACACATGACAGTAACCCACAAAAGGTCTGACGGAGAGATTATATAGCAATCCGAAAGGGATAGAAAACATTATAAAATTCGCCCAATATGAACTAAAGGCAAAAGACGTAAAAGAGTCAGATACATGTATCTCATTTGGAAAATGATGAGCCTGAAAATCGGTAATGGAAAGTGAACTACTAACAAGTAAATACACACCCGAAGGAACAACCGTAGTAAAGAGTAATTACGGGTTTACCCAAGTGGATGGTATATCAGTATCTAGCTGAATGTGTGTAGACATGCTAAAGGAAATAACTACAATTGAGCAGTGAACCAAGTCTCAACGAACGGAAGTTAATCCAGCAAAGCAAGAACGTCTTGACGCAGAAAGACTCTTCAATTCAACTTTCAAGCTGAAGAAGGGTCACTATGCGCAATTGAAAGTGGGTGATTAAGGCTTAACTTGCGTTCATCCCTATATTGAATAGTTAGCTGTTTCTAACTCTACCCTACTGACAGTATATATATCTTTATTCTCGTGAAAACACTTACTGATATCATAGGTCTTAAAATTGTTAATCTCTATTATCATTTTAAATGTCTTTATTGTAAAAACCGTTAAGGTCTTTATTACAGTTATAGTCGAAGTCTTAACTAGGATAATAGTATCTGGGTTAATCTGCTCTGTTGTCTTTATCTATATTAAAGTTATTTTTAATATAATACTCTCAGTTAAGTGCTTAAATCTAGCCCTGAAAGCAGCCATACGTGCGTCTGTTATTAAGAAGCTTTTATCTGTATTATTACTGTTTTCCAAGTTGTCAAATTGGCAGTATTATGGCTAACTAGGTACTTGTCGAAATAGTTAAGTTCAATGTGACTTCTGAACGATGCGGCGAAATGCTACATTGATCGGTGCACTAGCCAATCTAAACTCCTAAAACGCTGCTACAGTTGTCATATTCGGGCCCAGGCTTTCTTATTTAAAATTCCATAGTTCGAAATCGTGCTGAATCGTCTTTGTCCGGGGCCGTCCGCGGAGAACACACTGTCGTCGTGACGAGAGTACAAGATATTGTATACGGGCTCTTACTGCGTAGCAGCTCCTCAGAAAATATCTACAAGATACTTGGAATGACACCAAGGCCAACAAACAGTACATATAATATGGTCCCTGTAGGTGTGTGTCAGTATGCCATCAATCCATCCAATCTCGTGATGAAAACCATAGGCCATTGAGACTTGCTTGAAAGAAGAGACAGGCTAGGCAGGATCTGGTGGTATTGGATTTCTTTCACTAGCCGGGACACTTAGGCGCTCAACGTGGCGCCTCTGGGGGTTTACTTAAAAGGTAGGTCCAAAGCCTGGATGTAGTAGCTGCATCTGTGTTTATGCTTGTGGAATAGAAGTTTGAAGTTGGTACTACTACGCGCACCTGTGATGGTAAATACCTACCTACCTAGGTAGGTAGTATGCATTTGGGCATGTACGATTTTAGGTACTAAGACAAAGCGTTGACGCAACTTTTTACTCTGCAGCCATCCATCAATTTCTTATACACAAAATTTGTGCATCAACTTACTTGTTTGCAGTAGCATACTGAGTGGCCTGTCATCATTCATGCATTTGTCAATTACAACAAATTAGTTTTGTTTACATATGCTGGCTGATTGTTATGGATTGTTTTCTTAACTTCTCCTGTACCACGCAACTACCAGGACATAAAAGGAGGAAAGCTTTCAGATTGTTCTTGATACTGACATTATGACTGTATGCACTATGCGTGGTTGATATCGGCTTGCTCTTCTTCCCCGCTGATATAAGATTGTCTGTTCTAGACCCCGACCGATTCACAGATTGGCTAGCTCCGTGTACCGGAGGCGGGGCCCATTTACTCCGATGTCGCCCCGCACTCAACTCCAATTGTGCTGAGCTTGTGGCAACTAGACTAGTGTCAGATAAAGAACCGTCAGAAGCATAAGACATGAAATTAGTAAGTCATTTTATGCTGCAAAGACTATGGCTGTTAGACTACTTATTTTTGTATGTATCCTCAAGATTTGAGGCCAATTTTTCTGTTGTCTGCTTAGTACTGGTACTGTCCCTGCAACGGCCCGGTGCCTCTTCAAAGGGCGCCACCACACCATCCTTTGGTGGCGTCGAAGCCTTCGCGCGATTGGCTACCTGGCACGAACAGATCCCCCGCATTTTTTACCGGACGACGTCGGAGGGTGGTTGTGAATATCTTGATTCTCAGTGACTGGTGCGGTGCCATTTAGTGCCATTATCTTTTTTTTTAAATTGAGTCTTGCCCCAGGTTTGAGTCCGGCTTCGCTCCAATCCAGAGCCAAACCTCGCTGGGCTTAGTAGCCTCTCCCACCTCCCTCTCTTCCTCCAACAACTTTTTAACTTTTTCCCATCATCCTCGACCCCGAAGCAAAGACAAGCAAGTACTGGCATCTTTAGATTCTCTTGCTCTTCACTGAGCGCTTCTGCTCAACTACCCAATTGAGATCTTTTCTTTCCCATCCTGCCCCGACTTTCCTCTCTCCTCCGAATCCATTTTCTCCACGATGCTCCGAAGTCGCCCTACGAGACAGGCCATCCGCGCCTTTGGCCAGGCGAGGGCCCGAACGACGCTGCCCGCGACGCAAAGAACAAAAGCCACTGCTACCACTTCCGCCGCGCCGTAAGATTCTAGTTTCCCTTTTGACTCTTTTGCACACTCATAACTTCGTCCGTGGTCTCACGCTTCGCCAATTGATGTTTCATTGTTGTTAATCTCGCCTCAAACATGTTGCTGACCTGCTTTACAGTCAGACTCGTCCTGTGCCCAGTCCCGCCTTCAACTTGGAACCCGAATCTCGCCGTCATGTCCAGCCTCTTGTCAACCGATCGAATGCCGAGATGGATGAGTCGTAAGAATCCTCTCTCAAATCACCGTGCGCCCTTACTCATGTGCCTTTAGTTTCATTGGAAAGACCGGTGGCGAGATCTTTCACGAGATGATGCTCAGACACGATGTGAAGCATATTTGTTTGTCTCACTTCTCCAGCCGGACCTATCTCGATCGGCAGTGCAAAACGAGAATCAACGTGCTAACCAGTCCCAGTTGGCTACCCCGGAGGTGCTATCCTTCCCGTCTTTGACGCCATCTACAACTCGGACCACTTCGATTTCATCTTGCCTCGACACGAACAAGGCGCCGGCCACATGGCACAAGGTAAGATTCGCTCAATTCGTTGAGCGAGGCTTATATTAACACACTATAGGCTATGCACGTGCTACCGGTAAACCTGGTGTAGTACTCGTTACATCAGGCCCTGGAGCGACCAATGTCATCACACCCATGCAAGATGCTCTCTCAGATGGCACCCCTATCGTGGTCTTCACTGGACAGGTCGTAACAAGTGCGATCGGATCGGACGCGTTTCAAGAGTGCGATACTGTCGGCATTAGCAGGAGTGCGTGCAAGTGGAACTGCATGGTTACAAGCATTGCTGAGCTCCCGCGTCGAATTAACGAGGCTTTCGAGATTGCTACCAGTGGTCGTCCTGGCCCCGTTCTTATCGACCTTCCTAAGGATATCACAGCTGGAATTCTTCGAAAGGCTATCCCCACACAAACTCGCCTACCTTCTATCCCAAGCATGGCTTCTCAGACCGCCAAGCAAGTGATGGAGAAGCAGCTTAGTGCCTCTCTTGGCCGTGCTGCTGAGCTTATCAAAATAGCAAAGCAGCCTATCATTTACGCTGGCCAAGGCATTATCCAGTCCGAGGGAGGAACTGAGCTTCTCCGTGAGCTGGCCGACAAGTGTTCTATTCCCGTTACAACAACTCTCCAGGGTCTTGGTGCATTTGATGAGCGTGACGAGAAGTCATTACACATGCTGGGTATGCACGGCATGGCATATGCCAATATGTCTATGCAGGAGGCCGACCTTATTATTGCTCTTGGTGCTCGTTTTGACGACCGTGTTGTCCTGAACACTTCAAAGTTTGCTCCTAATGCCAAGGCAGCTGCAGCTGAGAAGCGAGGTGGCATTATTCACTTTGATATCTTGCCTAAAAACATCAACAAGGTCATCCAAGCAACTGAGGCTATCGAGGGCGATGTCGCCACTAACCTCAAGATGCTCATGCCTATGCTCACACCCACAAGCATGGAGCAACGAAGCGAATGGTTTAACAAGATTTCTGAGTGGAAGGCCAAGTGGCCTCTGTCCAACTATGAGCGCTCTGACGCTCCTGGAGGCAATGGTCTCATTAAGCCCCAGTCCCTGATTGAGGAGCTGAGCGATCTCACCTCTAAAATTGATAAGAAAACAATCATCTCTACCGGAGTTGGTCAGCATGTAAGTTTCTTAAGAGCAGCCGGCAATATTACGAACATCAACTGACTTGAAGTAGCAAATGTGGGTGGCACAGCACTACTCCTGGAGGGAGCCTCGATCATTTGTCACAAGTGGTGGACTAGGTACGTGACTTTCCTTCCGGCCTTCCCAAACCCCAAACCCAAATCTTGCCATGTTTTCTTTTATCATTGAAGTTTGTAACGACTCTAATACTGACACTGTAATACAGGCACGATGGGCTTCGGACTGCCAAGTGCGATCGGAATTGCAGTTGCGAGACCAGATGCCCTCGTGATCGATATTGACGGCGATGCGTCCTTCAACATGACCCTAACAGAGCTCTCCACCGCTGCTCAATTTAACATCGGCGTCAAGGTTATTATTTTGAACAACGAGGAGCAAGGCATGGTTACCCAATGGCAGAATCTTTTTTACGAGGATCGCTATGCACACACCCACCAGAGGAATCCGGACTTTATCAAGCTGGCCGACGCAATGGGAGTGCAGGCGAGGAAGGTCACCAAGCCAGATGACGTCCGAGCTAGTCTCGAGTGGCTCATCAGCACAGACGGTCCAGCTCTTCTCGAGGTTGTGACCGACAAGAAGGTGCCTGTCCTGCCTATGGTGCCAGCAGGTGCTGGCCTCCACGAGTTCTTGGTTTATGACAAGGGTAAGCTATAGTTCCTGGGACTGTAACGGAATGATATGGACATTTGCTAACGGCGATTTATTACAGAGAAGGACAAGGCTCGACGACAGCTAATGCGCGAGCGAACCAGCGGTCTCCACGGTTCTTAGTTATGAGTGGGGCGAAGTAAGGCTTAGGGTGAAAATTGCCAGAGGGTTATAAGGCACACGGTATCGTGACATTACGTTGAATCTATGATAGTGATAATCTTACTTAACTATATTGCAATTGAGGCAGTGGTCTTCTTCTACGTACCAGCTGTGCATTCATTCACTTTGGGTCAATCTACTCGGTAACAGGAGAGTTGGCCTCCCAAGTCTCAGGGTATGAAATAGACAACCTAAGAAGTCTGATCTGAGTAGCATAAACTTACCTACTAATTTCGTCTCATGCTTCTAGCAGTTAATTCTTCTGAAACCCTGAGGCCGTCTTTGCTGGCTGCACTGGTTTCACAAAGAAATCTCAAAACTAAAACTACGGACATTGACAATTTCCAATACTCAGTTGGACAAACTTTCGCTGGCATGGTTCAAATAGCAAAGATGGAAACTGGTAGTTATCTTGATCATTTGTATTATCATGGTAGAACGTATTTGTTTCGACATAAGGCTCATTAAGCCTCGCTAACCACGATGCCTCAACCATCACCCATTTCGCATTTTCTTTTTCATCCACACATTGCCCACCAGCGGCATTCAAGTGACAAACTATCACCATCCCTCATACGAGGCGTAATACCGTGCCCATCCTCGAGTTTCATCATCGTGTTCCTTGAACCTGAGCCGACATACATGCATGATCTGGCAAAAGCAACTGTGGCGCCTGTTCATGATCGTAATATATAATAAAAAACAATTGCTGACCGCCCATTGAGGTATCTCGAGTGCAAACAAGAAAGAAAGATTTAGTATCGTTCGTTGCCTAGCATGGCTTTTTCGCAGAAATAATAAAAGAAGTAATATCATGAAAACGTGTCTCATTGTAAAAAGATTTGCTGAGAGAATCCGCTGTTGTCGGCTTCACAAATGCCAAACCTTCGCGTTGGCATTGGCATTGGGCCTGTTTCCTCAGATTGTCGAGACGGTGATCGGAGCTCGCGAAGCTGGCTTGCCACGTTGATATCAACAAGCATCTCAACAAGTGCCTCTGCATCTTTGTGCAGGTTAGAAAGGTCATCCTTGGTGCAAGCCAGGCTCCTGTCAGCTCGTGGCGCACGATACGCCGCAAAGACGATTCCGCGGCTAGGGCTCGAGGGATGTACTAAGGCGGATGAAGAGGTTGAGTTTCTCGAGGTGACCGATTCGTCTCCTGACTCCTGGACAGTGTGAAATGCATGAGCATAACCCTTTGCAAACTCATCATGTCCAAAGTTTTGGGGCCTGTACTCTATCCATCCTGGGGTCTTGAGAATCTTTCTGTGGCTTGCAGTTGTGATCTGCACTGGCGCATTGACGTTTTCCATTCCATAGGAAGCAAGAAGACGACCAGCTAAGGGCCTGAACTTCTTTCCCGGAGAGCCCAAGTTAGTGGAAGCATCAGATTGAGACTGTTCAGTCCATAAGTTGACAACGTAAACGAAGTCGAAGTCATAGCGTGCAGCAATTCTGGCTGCCTCGAAAGCTCCGGCGATAGCGGGTTTGCTGGTGTGAACAAGAGGAGTCAACACTAGTAAAGAAGAACGATTGGAACCAGGAGTAGAGTGCACGGCGGAGGGGATGGGTGCCTCATCATTTGCTGTATCTTCGGGGGCCGATTCAGCAATGTCGTCATCACTTAGTTCGAAGAACTCATTGAAGTCTGGTTCTCGGAGTGTAGAGCTGCTGATGGAGAGCCTGTTCGTGTAAGGCTCCTGGCTGGTCAGACTTTCAGCCTTCTGTGCTCGTCCCTGTTTCAAGGTCTCGGCAACATGGCGACGAATGTCTCTGTAAACAGCCTTATTGAGAATTTCGATCGACTTTGATGCTGTCAATTGTGCGATATGACGGGGACGAAGCTCTGGAGAAGAGTCTGGGGTCGGAGGCTTCTGTTGAGGAAGTGCCGGAAGTTCCTTGTTGTAGAAGTATTGAGGGCTGGAGACAGCCTCGTCTTCCAAGTCCGATGAAGGAGGTGTCTCAAGCCGCGGGGTACCCGCTGCTTGCTTCCTAGGAGATCGTTGTGGAAGGTTGCGCTCACTGGGGGCTTCCATGGATGATTTTGGATCGCGAGTAGACGATGAGGCAGAAGTACCTCCTTGACTGGTTGGAGGCCGAGGGAATTGGTAAACATCGAAGTTGTCTGAGAGGGAATCTGAGTGTATAGGCATGAAAGAAGTCTTGAGAGGAGAGTATTGCGACTGAAAAGAATCCACCCTGCATGTGGGACTTTGGATGTTGGCGAAGTCCATTTGATGAGGAGAAGCAGACCCAGGGAAAGAAGGAACTCGGCTCGCGGGCTGCTTCCTCACCTCCTCTCGCGCAGCCATGCGGCCAGTCTTTGGGCGGATAAAGGAAGGTGAAGGAAACTGAGGTATAGTGGGAGGGGCAGAAGCTGGCTGGACGGGAGTTGGCTGGACTGGCTGAGCATGATCGTTCAAGGCAGCTGGAGTCTTCTTCTTCGCGAAGAAGCGTTCGAGGCTCCCAAAGCCATTGGCCATTTTGAACCTTGGTTTGTGAGTAAGTAAAGTCGACGTTGTGCAGGACGCCTGGGTCGAGGGCTGTTAGCGAATTGGAATAGAAACCAAGGACTACCTCGTGCTTGAAGGTGCACGAGAAGAAAAGTATTGATTGTTACATACCTGGTCCGATGCGATGAGGGGCTCCGCGTGGAGGAAAGGAAGAGACCAGACGTAGGCGAAAGTGACTCTCAAGGTGAATCAGAGCCACTCGCGGTGGAAATTGGTATTTTGTGAGATGCAGACAAAACAGTTGGGACTGGAATCAGAGCTGAATGGCGCGGGATGAGTTCGGTGCTGATTCAGGCGTGACTGTATCAAACAGTAATAAGGCAAGAGAAATAAGGAACGGAATAGTTCATGGCCACAAGGGGAGATGCGGCGTGCGAACCAAGAACGAATCGGTCACAGGAGAAGTGATTTGTTACTCAGGGGAGGGAAATCGAAGGTAATTCGAATAAGTTCTGAGAATGTCAAAGATACTTTTCGAGGTTTGTATCGCGATATGGTACGCTTAAATTCCTTGCTCAAGCATTGGCGTTGTGTGTTGTAAATGTTTTGGGCCCTGGCTTCAACACAATGAAGCTGTGCTTCTGCCGTTGAAGCAGGCAATATCGATGCTGATACTGCAAGCTGCAAGCAACAGAAGGGCACCAAAATGATGCTGTGCGAGATGTAAAGGTAGTGGTGTATACCGGTAAAATGCGAGAGAAGTTACACGGCAGGTGCAACGGAGCGAGTGTATGTCGAAAGAAGGAACCTGAGTGCTGTTTGGGTTGCACAAGGAAGGAACTACTGAGGACAAACGGTGTCTGTATCTTCCCAACTGCTGGTGTGGAGATTTCGAACGGAAAAAAGAAAAACAAACAGAGTGGAATTCTTTGGAATGCTGTAATATTAATACGTTTCAAACGGGAAGACTCTTGTTCTCTTCCAACATCATTATGAGAGACAGTCTGGGACAAAGGGAGACTTATAAGCTAAACTAGATAATATCCAACGCCCAGCAGGGAATGTCCACTTCAACGTTGGAGGGTGCAATACTACGCAACGTCTGTGGCTGCTGTGGGGAGCAAGGAGCAGGGATAGCAACTTCCTAGGTCTAGGCACTTGCTAGCGTACCTGCCAGTGGGTACTTAGGTAGGTATCTAGCAGCACACCCATAGGTAGGTACCTACCTGGCTTGGTAGCTAACGCCCCCACACTCCCTTCACTCCCGCTGGGTCCCTTCCATTCCTCTCCCTGCTTGAACGGACACGAACGCTCCAGTTCCAGTTCCCTTCAACTTCCGCCAACCTTGCAAGCCATTCAACTCCTCTATCATATACCTAGCAACACCTGATTGATCACTATAATATTACCCGGATGCCACTGTACATACTTACTTTTTTATTACTGAAGAGAAGCGAGGACGCCACGGACGTTTACCAGAGATGGAAATGTTTACCTAAGTCCCGGCGATAACCACACCCCATGCAACTTCAAATACTTCAGGTTTGTCCTTATAGACTCGTCAAGTGTGACTCGATGAAGGGTGCATTTCAATTATGGGCAACACGATATACGGCGACCCTCAAAGAAATCAATCAAGCCCTTCCTCCATCTCCCATTCTCGTTCTACTGCCTCCTTTGTGGCCCAACCGTATCCGATGCGACTATCTTATTCGCATTCATACAAAAATCATTTAACACTACCGTTGAGGCCACCACCCTTTTCGAATATCCTTTGTTCGAAAGAGAAAAAAACGCCGAGCCTATTACGATCTTGAGATGTCAAGGATATGTTACGGAGTAGCGACACCACTGCCGGTCAGAGTTAACTAAGAGCACTCAGGTCACTGCAGGGAGGACCCGGGCCCTTGATCTCTCCCCGAAAGACCAGACGTTGGGCTTGTTTTCTCCCCGGATATCCCACAACAGCCCTAGCTCAAACTAAGGGTGGGTGTTTGCTTTCTCTTCCCTCTTCTTATAGTGAGATGTATTTGGTTTAGTGCAGCCGTCACAACTTGCAACCATGATCCTGGACTTATCATATTCTTCCAAATCTTCAGACTAGTAAAACAATGCGCCCAGTATTCCACAATCGTAAGTAACATATGCTATAAGCCATAATCTATTGAGATGGTTCGAATGAGCATAATTTTCATCTTGAGTGCGGTCGAACTGGTTACAAACAAGCCAGCGGTATCCGAAAATTGCAGGCTGCATGTCGAGCTCGACATGTATCAGTCAAGTATGTGCAAGATCATATTCAATGTGGCTTTGCTCTGGCACGTGATGCTGGACCTCATACATTGTTTATCGGGTACTGAAAACTTTGGCAAGTTATTTTTTTCTATCTACTCAGAAGCAACCCTAAGCTACCTAGTTGCCGAGGGCGTTCGTGTGTTGCATCAGGACCCTTGAACACTTCGCTCCCTGGGCAACTTCCGGCTTCGGTCCTACATACCTAACTCTCATGGGGTTTCCCGACTGAATCACCGTTGAAGATCTTTGTACATAGTATGATGACAGAAGCGCAAAGTGCAGAGCCCGTCATGGGTTTCAAAAACAATTCCAAGTCCGAACAAGTGTCAATAAGTCTACTGACAGTTGGTGTCCACAGGTTCAACGTGGGATTCGGGACTTTCTTATCACAATCTTGACTTCCGATCATGATCATCTCTACTACTCCGTACACACGGCCTAATAAAAACTTTCTATGCCCATTTTCTTTATGCTGGCTAGCTGTTGCTACAGGGCAGGGCAAATCTCCGACCGGCACTCTTACCGACAGCATGAATACCTACTAATGCACGGGCATGCTTTCGACCTGTGCATCGAGTGAACTTTATCAAGTACCGGAAGATTAACAAGGAGCCAGGCCTCACAAAACCCATGTCCAAGTATCATGTCTCCAACGGCTTTTCTTTATTTACTTTCAGTGTTTTATTAGCATTTGAACAAATCCGACACAATGACTCTCCATGAAAATTCAGCAAGCTTTACAGGACCACAAGTGAACTAGCAGGGTCCCTTCTCCATCTGATGCTCGGAAAGTCTCTCGCTACAGGTATGAATGGGTTCGAAAGCAACAGAACCGATGCTCCTTACTGCTCTGGGGAAACCTGTGCGAAGTGCTGTGGAAAATCTTGGGTGATGTGACCTTTTAACAAGCCCTTGTCCTTATTGTCCAGAAAACCAGGATGTGGGTAGCATATTGCTTCTTTTGTCTCGTACATGACTTTTTATTGGCCGTTGCTGGTGGGAGTGCATGGGGCTCCCCGCCTGTTATGGCCGTGCGACAGTTCGTCCTCGGATTAGAGACCCCTGTCGGCCTGTCCTGGACCAAGTAAGAGAGGAGCCACTAATCATGGAAGCTCCCCATTCCCTTCTTTTCAGTTACGCTTGGTGTCGAGGCTTGTATCTATGGACGTAATGACCTCCCAGAAACGAAATCAACATGAATACGGTCACATGATACCAACTGCCATGTGCCAAGGCATGCATATTCAACTTCATCCCCAGCGTCGCTCTAGGCTTTGCAATTAAAGGAACCCCCAATTTATCTGTGGTCAACAGCAAGATCCATTTAGTAATAGCTTTACTTTTCTTCACCAGAACTGTAATTGCCCGATCGTTTTCGGGTTACATGGCTTTTTCGCCTCGGGGACCATATTGCCTGGCGATGGCTTTTGTGAGAAATTCCTCATCAGTTATCACAAAAGTCGCCTTGAACAATGTCTCTGCTAAGCTTTTTCAGGACTCAATCCCATCAATCAAAACATGTCAAGGGCAGGGCCAGAGTCGTGTCTACCCCACTAATGACATTGGGGTTCACTAACAAGAACCTCCCTTGCTTTCTCTTGGTCATACGAGTCTGAGTCGCTCAGAGAGGCAGGTTGCAAGCACATCTGTTTGAAGAAGCTGCTTGATGTCTCATCTAGTTTTCAGTTTCGGGTCAGATCATTAGTGGCAAGAAGACAGCTCTTTGATTTTACGCACAGCATCTCTTGTCTGAGCACCCATCATAGTTTGTCCCTTTTACCAGCCCTTGCCTTTGATACTGGGCCCAGCGCACTGGTGGTCTTGACAATGCCTCCCGTCAGAAATGTGCCTGTGTTCCTGCTAGCCAGGCCGCTGTTATGCTGTTCAAAACTGGCGTTGAACTGCGACACTGACGTGCTCTCTAGGTCATGGGCCGCTTTTCAGACACATCAAGAGGCTCACCACTTCCTGTTGTGAGACTTGAGCGCGAAAGACTCATACTCTTCAGGAACAAACAATCTTGTTTTCATACGTGTATGAAACCGCCTTAAGCCACGGCCGAAAAAAAAAAAAGTACGAACAAATTGTCGAGCCTGGCTAGCAGGTCAAGACGCACGCTGCATCCTAAAGATTACGACTTGACATACCGTATTGTCGGTGTCATTCCAGTCGATATGTCACAAAATGTGGCCAGAACCAAGAATCTTGGTCTATTGTCATGCACTCACTAGATTGTCAAATCTGACTATGACCGATATCTCACTTGACGTCGCGCTGTATCAGGTCTGTGGTCATGTTGAGGAAACCATCTCATTAGCAACCTACGGCAGGCCGCAGCAGTGTTACCAACATTGCGAAGAGGGCTTTGTGCGACCTTGTGTTGCGTCGATTTACTCAAATCTTATTGGTGGTGCCAGTGATTTTGACTGGTCACGATATGCCTGCAGCTCAGAGCAGAAGTCATCCATGTGCTGGATCTTGGGAACGGCTGTTGTCTGTCCAAGGCCGGTCCCGACGACAGGGACATGTCAAATCGATAGATCCCAGGATCTGACCAACAGCGTACCAGTAGAGTTGGACTGATCCCTGTGCCAGCAGCTGCATAATGATCTCGCATACATCACTCACAGATGTCTGCGCATGCCGAGAGATACCACAAAAAAACACAGTTTATTGCGTCCCGAAATCCATTAGAGTAAATGTCCTCAAAAGGTCGGAGAAAAAAACAGAGTTTGGGCTTCGCTAATCTCGTTTACAGTTCCAGTACGGATCCCTCGCCAGAATTCTCGCCATCGCTTGAATCCCTTTCTCTCCCTTGCTTTATGCTTCCGAACTATTCCAGAATTGTCGGGGCCGAGTCAACCAACAACATGACAGAAGAAGCATTGCATCGTCTCCATTCTTCATCCCTCACGTCGACCCCACCAGAACAGGCCCAATATGCAAGCCACGCAGAACCCTGTTCCCAGCTAGTTGAACCTATGTAGCTCGGCCTATGGATAGACAGGTCCTATCTCACCGTTGAACTACGCGGATCTGGCCCGGGCCACGCGAGCGGGAACGGCGAACGACACCGAGAGACATAAAAAGCACATGGCATGCGTTTCGCATACGCTACTGTAAGAGCCTCCTTCTACTCTGCCAGAAATCAGACACAAATGCGAGTTTTCTTGCATGATGCGTTCCTGGTGTCTCTCACTGTTGTCGCAAGTGCAACAAACTCGAATCTACTCCTGCAGCATCCTCGCTGCCGCAGGAACCCGCAGCGCCACTATTGCGGTGGCTTCTGCCAGGGTGTTTTGCTGTTTTCAAGCTGTCATATCTGATATTTTGGGTGTGCTTTTGGCTTGGCTCGGTAGACTTGGCCTTTTCGCGAATTGAGGTCTTTTTCTCTCTCTCTTTTCCCTTCGCCCTGCCTTGATTCCCTGGTCCTGCTGGAGATCATATGGGTCAAGACCCCAAAGGGGAATAACTGGGATCTACCAGCCTTTTTTTGACAGCAGTCCTTGCAATGTTACAGGGTGGATCATGATCGATATGCATGCAGGCATGCTACCTTGGCCGCGTATTGCATCTTGTATGTAGGTAGTATCCGGGTGCATAAGCTTGATTTCAGGTGAAGGACAAACGGCAGACCAGGGAAAACATGGTCCGGGGTTCGACGTCACATGAAAAGTTGGGATGATTTGTTGCAGAGTCACCCACGGCCTGGATATTCAGCATAGTAGATGTTCGAACAATATACATAATAGTTCAAGACGGTCCTCTTATACCAGCTTCGATATTAGCAAACACAGTCTCTTCTATGGCCCCAACATGAGAGACTGTACAATGAGCGATGTGACAGTAATGGAATTGCTCGGTTTTCCTTATCGCTCATTACAAGGTCTAGGGTAGAATGGCTCCACACTCAGAGATCGCAGCTGTGAGGAGCATAGGGAATCAAGTTGGCAAATCCAGTCTGTCCTTGTCAGACTGGAGTTTTAAGCTTGTCACTTTTCAACATTGAAGGTTATAAGCTCACTTTCGTGTTTTCTGTACGGAGTGGAGTCCGAGATGAACTAGACCCTTGTCAATCATTTATTTGAAGCACCTACTATATGCCTGTGGACGGTAAAATCTTAAATGAATGGGGTGCCGGTGGAGGGGGAGCTACTCTTGACTTGAGTTTGTATATCACTTCTGGCTGTGAACAAATACGATGATCAGAAACCCAAGACTCTTGCTAGGGATACTTAAGGTAAGTAACCTAAGAGCTGGTCTGTGGGTCTAAGATGCATCAAGTGACTGGATTATTCCACCCCTTAGGCAAGTAGTATCAAGTTTTCTGTATCCCCAAGGCTACTGCCATTGTCACCACACATATCGTATCACTTAGTGAGCTACACAAATCAATGGTAGACGGCAAAATCAGTAAATGAACAAAACTGGATATCCATCAAATGACTGAAAGAACAACGCTACTCGTCTTACTCAAGAGTTACAATTCTTGCCGTCAGACCCAATTATCGGACATCATCGACTTGCATTATCTCTTGCTAGTTGAGAAGAACAGCCCATCACTTCCAGGAATCATTGCCAACTGCTTTCTAGCTATGTTGATCATCTTGACCAGAATGCTCACTCTTGTCTATAAATATGACCTGTGATAGAGCTAACCTAGTCATTGTAACAGTATTCATGCCTTCGGCTTAGTGCTGCCCAAGAATCTTAGGCAATTTTGCAACCAAAAAGTACAAATACAACTTCATCGTGAGTTTGGCCTCGTGAGGAGCCCCCTTGGCTGCTCTGCGCGCATTTTCAATGAACTTTAGGGCCCAATACTGTTCACAATCCGAGCTGCTAACATCGAAGTCGCGCTCCATTTGAGCACCCAGGAGAAAGAGGTAGTCAAGGCCTAGGTAATTGTCCTTTTCGGGGTCGCCGCTGTTAGTGCTGAGAGCATAGAGGCGTGTTATCATGATCGAGAAATCGAGCGGAATACAATCGGTCCTCAGTTCACATGTCGTGCCGTTGTACCGGGCCCTGAAAGCGCCATGGAAAGCCATCAAGGCAAGCCACTCTTCATCGGAGCCCATTCGGTGGGCAAGGTAGAGCATAGAGTCCGCCAACTTCTTGAAATCTGATGATATAGAACTGGTGTGGGCCAGCGGAGGGTAACCTCTCACGTCAAAGCTAAGAAGATGACTGTAGAGCCCTTCCCGATGACACCTGACGGTTTCAGAAGTTTCCCCGGTCGCGTGTTCTCTGTAAATCCCTGCGAGAAACGTGCGGCAATTCAGGGATCTGATTTTGGCCGCGTCTGCATGGGTTTGTGGTACTAAAGGTATCTCAATCAGCAAAAGTGCACAGATAGATCTCAAAGGGTGGCTTACTTGTAGGGTCGTCACCTTCAGGATCCTCGACACGGTCGGTCCATTTGGACTGCTTTGCATTTTTGCCCATCATGCGAGTTCTCAGTCAGACTTCAGCTCACTTTGGAAAACGTTCAGTGATGACCAGGGAAGGGTGTTCAGAGAATGTCTTGAAAAGTCGAGGATATGACTATGAAATATGTTCTTGGGTTCAAGATAGTTGCTGTTCTCAAGAAGAAATACGTTTCGAGTTGGCCTCTGAATCATTGATGGAGGAGGAAAAGGAAGAGGAGAACATGGAAAAGATAGATGAGGAGGTACCTGCTCCTGTGAGGGCAGTTCAAGATAGTGACTTCCCTCAACCCCTATGGCATGCTTCATTTTTGGAACAATTTGTCAAGCGCCTACTGCGCAGTACCTACCCCCAAGTACAACTGCCGAATACCTAGTACCAGGTTCCCTCAGGGTGTCAGGAAAATTGGCCGCTAGGAGCATAAGAGACGAAATAAGTAGGTCGGACCTTTTAGACTGTTTATTTTTGTATCCTAAATCCTAAAGGCCAACTTTTCTTGAACCCAGTAGTCTAGTACTACCCGTACCTACCTAGGCGACCAAGTAGGTACGCAGGCATGAGTCTACAAGTAAAAGTCGGTAGCTCATGACTTGAGGCAAGTCTAGGAAAGACACAATGTCAATTGTTCATACATAGAATAAGAATGAACGATGCATCAGAGGCTCCTGACCCAAGGCATCATAAAGGAGAGGTCCTGCTCTAAATGTTGTGAGAATGGCTAAAGGCATTTGGTCTTTAGCATCATGTTTTCCCTCCAAGCTTCAGGATATAAAAATAAATAAACTAAGCTTATAGTCTAAACGGCATAAACTGGTCCGCTAACTTTATCACCTAGACTTCGCGCGGCCATCTCTTCTGACACCCTGAGGCAGACTCTGCTACCCAGAGTCGACTTGTTCTGGGCCTGGTGGCAGGAGTTTGAAATAAGTATCTCGTCGTTATTCATTATAGACATAAAAATGGCACATGATATCTCATCAAAACCATTAACATGAATGCCTCCAGTGCTTTTGCTTTGCAATAGAGTACATTAATCGAATGGGATTCTTCGTAGACCCTGGTTCATGCCTCTCTTCTTCATCTCCTGAGCAGCTGCGATACTGCTGGGGACCTTGATACCACAGCAGTCGCCCCAACCGGTACCATCATGGGCTTTGCCAGTGTGATCATGACCCGCATGTGGATCGTCTTCGACATCTACTGCATCTCCAACCCCGGTGTCCTCGCTCATACTATCGTCTGCTGGCACCAGTGATCCGAAAAGGAAGTGCTGCATGACAGGGAGCTTGCCCAATACCTCAGCAACGAACATGCGACGCATACCTCCGTCAATCTTTGTCCAGGACCTCGCTGATGAGATGTCGTCGAGCATCGGGCTGTGCCATCGTAGACCCTTTACGGTTTTTGTGCTATTGACAAAGCTCACTTGGCCTAGATACATGTAGTCGTGGCCGAATTCCTCTAGGGTCAAGTCTTGGTGGATAGCTCTTGGTGTGATGTATGGGTGGTGCAAGAGTTGTGTGGCACCAAAGAGGAAAGGCAGAAATTGGTAGTCATCGAGACCCCAAACGCCATGTGATCCAGCAGGTTCGAGATAGTATGTCATCTGAATAACTCGCATAACTTCAAGGTAACGCACAAACACTCGAAGTACGATGGGCTTAAAGTCAGATTGCTTCAACAGGCCCAGCTGGTAGAGACAGAGTAGCCAGATCGTAAAGTTGAGCTCGTGTCCAGATCCATAGTCGATTCGGTTTCCGTTGCCGAAAGACTCGCAAAAGTATGTAGACAGCTCATTAATAGCATCTTCGTTCTGGACGCCGATGTCACGATGCCAGGCTGCACTGTTCTTTTGTGCAAGGTCGAGAAGACCGCGGAATGCCTTATTGCCGAATCTCGAGCCGCCCTGCTCGTCCGGAGGGGATTTTGTCACCAGCTGCTCTGTCTCATCGAGGATGTGTAAAATAGTCTTGATGGGAGCGCTTAGGTCTGCCTCTCGGACTGCCGAGTTGGGAGTATCGACAATGGACTCTGCTAGCCCAAAAACCCAGGCTATGATGAGTTTACATGTTGGCGAAGAGAGGAAGATGTCATGGTCCTTCTTGGATAGGATTCTTCGCGAGGGCGTCTTGAACGTCCAGTTGGAGGAGGTATCAGGTGGTGTGGGGAGAGTAGGCGTTTCGGGGATGGGAGTTGGATTGGAGGGACCGGAGCGTCGCTTTCGAGGTTCGAGCTTTGGCAGTCGATCTTTGAGGTTTGGTATCGACGACGCTGCAGCAGCAGCTACACCTGGCGATGAGGCGGGCTGAGGGGGAGCTTGTGAAGTCATTTTCGTACGGAAAGGGCGTTATTGTGTTGTTGATAGGTTGATGTTGAATTGATAATACCGAGAGAAGCTGCATGTCGTGAGTTCAGGGTCTACGTACCTATGATTGGCAGCCCGTCACCTCTACGGGCAGCATCTAGACTGACCCCACTATCTTCATGTCATAGCGAGTAGCAAGCCATGGAACTCATAGAAGAACATTTTTTCAATTCTCAAGTGAGTTCTAGGTAGTCAATAATTTCATTCTCTTGGCCCAATACTCATCCCATACTCAACTGAATTTAATAATTCTCACTCACTCCCAATTGACCGAATCAGTCCGATATACCGCCTTTCACAGCGCGGGGCTAAAACTCAAGGGACCTACCTCCGTAGGAAAATTTCCCTCCCCAGCCTTACAAGCCAAACCGAACCTAGTCGTTTCAACATCAAAACAAGACGATACAATGGCTCCCTTTGCTGAACCAACAGCGGAGATTTCTCACCTCGCCAAGTCTGACGGCTCTGCAACATTCTCATACGGAGGATATGCCGTGATAGCCGCAGTGAACGGCCCCGTCGAGGCCCAGAGAAGAGACGAGAATGCCTTTGAGGCTCTGGTGGACGTCATTGTTCGTCCAGCCGCTGGCGTGGGAGGTGCGTAACATTTACCGTTACAGATGGTATCAGATCCTCGTACTCACTCGTGTCGCAAAATACAGGTACCCGTGAGAGGCAGCTTGAAGCCATCATGCAGGCCGCGTTGAGGCAACTCATCCCTGTGAGAGACTATCCTCGATGTGTGATCCAGATCACTCTTCAGGTGGCCGAGACACCTGAGAACGCCTACGTCAATGCAAAAATTGTTCAAGCGCAATTGGTAGGATGTGGTGTTTAATGAATGAGCTAGGCTTCGACTGACATCTGTCACAGAACCTCCCCATCATTCCTGCGCTTCTTCACTCAGCTATCCTAGGACTTCTCAGCGCCGCCATTCCTCTCAAGACTATTGGCGCAGCAACTCTGCTTGCTGTCCCTGAGGAGGAGGGTGAGGACATCATCGTCGATCCAAGCGCTGTAGATATCGACCACGCCAAGTCAGTTCACGCTCTAGCATTTACTTCCCGCGACGAGCTGCTCTTGTCAGAGAGTGAGGGCGCATTCACACCTGATGAGTGGACCAATGTTCTTCAACTCGGACAGCGCATATGCTGTGAGCATCAACAATCTGGATTAGATACAGCCATGTCCGGCAACGACATCGAGTCCCCAAGCATGAGACAGTTCATCCGCTCTGCTATGGAAGCCAAAGTGGCGGAGGACCTTTACTGGAAATGACGCGCCAGCGCAAACTGCATGACAACCCGCTCGTTATCTCCAACATGTATCTACAGCCAAGACGAGCATCAAACCCTCGTCTATGTTCTGTAGGCGCCCAGTCATGGGTAGCTTACCAACGTGGTCCATCTCAGCGTAAGCCTCTCCCTGTGGCGAGGGCTATCTCGACGGGTTTTGAGGCCAGCCTTTGAAATCCTGAGAAGAGGGTCAAACCCTGCATCGTCAAATTGGCGTTTTTTGTTTCCCATTATTCAAACTGCCAAGCATAGTTTGTTCCTTTAACGTCTTTCGGGACCTTGGTGATCCGGGCTATTATCGGATAGGGTGCCAATACATCAGCTCCTCAGTGGACAGGACGACGAGACTCATGGGCTGGCGACGTTTCACCATAGCATCAGAAACCGTGTTGGCAGTCTCAGGCGGATTTTAGAGGATTGAATGAGCTAGCGAAGAAGACTAGATACCAATGAAATTTCAAAGAATATCGAGATGAACCATTATTTTCCTTTCTAGACCAAGTCCCCAAGCTGGAAGGTTGGCTGGCTGGTTTGTGAGCTTGACACGGTGAGGATCTTGATGCTTTTGCCTCTCCGTGTTTCTTGCAAGGGGACAAAACTGGGGTTGCATTAAGATACGAGCATGCACGCTAGTGGGTCTAAGTATTATTCTAGGGTACAAAAATAAACAGTCTAGGAGTTCTGATCCAAGCAGCATAGGCTGACCTAGTAATTTTCGTCCTTCAACAACTTTCTTTCCTAATAACAGTGAAATGCTACACTGAAATCCCCGTCAGCGTACTATACGCACACACACACACATGCATATATACGAAAAGGGCATTCTAAGTGAATATTTCCGACTTGGTATCCAATGCTTAGTCTAGATCTCCACGTTCCCGCCCGAACCGAAACATGAGTTGAAAAGTTGTGCAAGGAGGATATTGAGACGGTGACAGCTTGCCACGCGCGTGGATCGCCACATAGCATTGGTCAGTTTTTTTTTTTTTTTTTGGCTTTCAGCTATATGGTAGAGAAATAGTTTTGTGATGGCTATTATCCCTGATGCCAATACTGTTGGTATCACAATCGCTCAAGGATCACTCGCCACAGCTGATGTTGCAGTATTGTAAGGCTCGGGACCCGAGGTTTAGGTGCTGCAAGGAACAAAGAACAAGTCAGGACGATGGCAAAAGTCAAAACGGGATGAATCAAGATCCTAAACAGTTGGTGATTTGCATGTTGCTCTTTCTTTCTTTCTCTCTCATGCCTTGTGGAAACTCATAGCCGCATGAAAAGAAAAAGAAAGCATTGAACTAATAAACTGGGGAAATCTGCAGCATCCTGGAGGCCGTTGAAAAGCTAATATCCACTTGACAACTTTATTAGGATCCACTTCATAGGTAGGCGTAGATTCTTTGGGGAACTAGAGGAATAACTCAATCATCTACAGTTTATTACATTGACTAGGATCCTCTCTTATATCCTATAATACTACTAATCATATATATCACAGCATGTTTGCCCGTCCTGCCAAGTTGACACTAGTCACGGTAAGCAATTAGCTACAGTATGAGAGTATAATCAGTTAAATCGAGTTGGCCATCAGTTACCTAACCATGTAGTTGGGTCCGTCCCTATATCCCCTATCAACTGCAACTGCAACTGCAACGTCGTTTCTGATTGACGTCTCAGCCGGCGCTTGTCACAGGGAGTTTAGTTCTAGGCTCTCAAAGGGGGGACCAGGGAGTCAGGGATGCTTCTCACCTGAACTGGGCTACTGCTAGGCTGTGAGAAATCCACGACGGGAGCTTTTCCCAAATGGCCAAAACGGGTAGATAGGTAGATCCTGGAACAAAACATGACAGGGAAGACCAAGGGGGAGATGGAGTTTTGGAACTCGAGAATAACTATGGAGAAAACATGTCGGTTATACTATAGGAAAAGAAAAATAGGGAAACACACAAGGAAAAGAGTATTCCTATTAAAGTGAGGACGAGCACGCAACAGCTTTTGGATTCGGTAGCCGGCCTCAACACAACGCACACTCTCTTTCCTCCCGAGGACTACACTTTGTACCCAAATACGGATACTACCTACTTATATATCATCTTTTGTAATAATCACGCGAAACTTCAATTGTTAACAAGGCTCTGCGAGTCTCGTACCAAAAGAATTCGCCCATTTTCTTCTTCTTCTTTTATTCTTTTTATTATCCGCCCCCATTCGCTATACAGTGTATTGACTTGTTTCTGCTGTCACCGAATCTTCGATTGGTGCCAAGCAGTTAAGCTGTTGGTCTTCTTTTTTTTTTGTGCCCCAATCAAGAGCTATACATCTTTCTTCTTCGCTGGTCGTTGAAGTCAAGTCAAATCGAGTCGAATCAATCCAACTTCTTACATCACATTTCGTGGCTTGCAGGCGACTGCAGTAGGTTGGGATTGTGTTGCGTTGCATCTGCAGCTGAAAAGAGATTCTTGAAAGATCCTTGTCTTGTTCTTTTATTATCTCTTTTGCTTCCTTCCATCTTCTCTCCTTTGCCCGTTTTACCCGAGACCCCGATCACTCTGTGGGCGGAGATTCTATTCCTCCATCAAAGGTCCGAGACAAGAGAACAACAATCGGCAACCGAACACCGCTTGAATCTTTTGGTGCTCGAGATTCGAATATCACCCACGTGCATCTTGTACAGCTGCGACCGCGATCAACTCGTCACAGACCAACACCCAATAGCGTCGTGTTCCTCCCGCTCGGCTCGGCTCTTGCGTCCCAATCTTTGAAGCTATTAGTTCCAGCATCGACAATCAATCCCTGAAAGTGTCTCATTCCCCGCAACGAGCTAGCGATTCGACGATTCGACGAGTCCTTGTCACTTTTTCTCGATTCTCGATTCCTGAACGTCATCTACATCACGCTTGTCAGACCCAGCCCCTGGAGGGTTTTGCATTGAGTTACTCAGTCAGATCTTTGTACCCGAGTTACGGATACAAGACCGGCATTTACTCTTCAAAATCCGACGCTTCCATTGTCTCCGCATCACCTCCGCGGACACTCCCGCACCCTGTTTAGTGTTCGGAATTTCCTGTGGAATTCTGTTTTCTAAACACCGATAAAGTCAGTCATAGGTCTTGTGAACAAGGTCTAACTATCTTTATCCGTGTGTGTGTGTGTGTGTATCTCCGACAAAGTACGCCCAAGATAACAAGAGACATCCATTCCCATCGCGTGCTCCAAACTTCAAACCCCCTGCATTCCATTTTCGGGGTCCCTATCTTCCATCTGTTACAGCATCCCCCCTCCACTACAATCGGAAATATGACAGGCCTGCTTTCACCTACCGCTCTCCACCCAGCTCTTGGCAGCCCCCGAGACCGAGCTGGAGACGACAACGGCTACAGCACCATGACCCTGTCTCCTGCTTCTATTCCTTTGCCATTGCCTTCTCCTTCTCCTCTTAAGAAGACCACCTTCGCCGATGCTTTGGCTTTGACTTCAGACTCTTTTCAAACTCAAACTGAACCAGACTTTGAACAATCAGGTTTGTTCTCAACTCCCCCCTTTTTTTTTTTTTTTTTGTGCCTTATCCTTTAACTCTTTCTAACCATTCTCAAGCAGCGGACCCTTTAAAACCTCAACCTTCCCTGGAAGACTCCACTTCTTCCTCTGCTTCCACGTCCACTTTGTCATCTGCCCAAGCTCAAGACCAACAAAAAGATACAACTTTGTTGAGTTCCTCCTCTTTGGCTGCTTCCCCTTCATCACTCTCTCCTTCAACTTCCGACCAGACTGCTTCCTGGGCTTCGTCTCAGTATCAAGCTCATCGGTCTAATTCTGGCCCGAGGGTTTCGACTTCGGTCATCCGTCACCACAAACCCGACGCTCTATCGCTCGCACTCCCGCCTTCTTCTTCCAAAATGATTTCCACGGAAGCTTCAGAGTCGGACTCTCAGTCTCACTCACAGCCAGCTGCCGATGCTGTTCCCGGTCTTTCCAGCGTCCTCAAGAACTCCAGCTCTGCTACTCCCTCCCAGAGCTTGACTGATGCGCTTAACGACCTTGCCAAGTCTCGCTTGCCTACCGCTGGCCTAACCCCCACTACTGCTCGCACTTACACTTCAGCCACCAGCAACGACACAACTACTTCTGATGCCGCAGCTACCATTCTTGCCTCAACTCTCCAGTCGCCATGCTTCTACCACCAACGCTTCGCTGATGCTGTCGACATCGGCAAGGTGCTCGAGGAGATCAAGAACGATGTTTCCATGTCTCATTCGCGCCTCGTTGCGACTGCAACTGGTGTTCGCGAAGTCTCCAAGCAGCTTCAGCGCCGTCCCATCAAGCGCGCTGTTCGCAACATCATGATTGTCACAAAGGCGCGCGACAATCAATTAGTCTACCTCACCCGTGAGCTTGCTGGTTGGCTGCTGCGAACCCCACGCTACGGTTCCGACCTCGGCGTTAATGTATACGTTGATGCTAAGCTCCGTAACTCGCGACGCTTCGATGCATCTGGTCTGCTTGCCCAAAACCCTCGCTTTCAGCACATGCTCAAGTACTGGACGCCCGATCTGTGCTGGAGCCAGCCTGAAAAGTTTGACCTCGTCTTGACTCTCGGCGGTGATGGCACTGTCCTTTTCACGTCATGGCTCTTCCAGAGAATTGTCCCTCCTGTGCTCTCGTTCAGTCTCGGCAGCCTCGGCTTCATGACGACATTTGAATTCGAGAAGTACAAGGAGCACCTCAACAGAGTCATGGGCGATGACGGTATGAAGATCAACCTTCGTATGCGATTCACCTGTACTGTCCACCGCAACAACCGCGGCGCTGGAGCACTTGACGCGCCCAAGCTCGAGGAGCCCGAGCAATTCGAGGTTCTCAATGAGCTCGTCATCGACCGTGGCCCTTCTCCCTATGTTTCCAACCTCGAGCTTTATGGCGACGACGAGCTCCTCACTGTTGTACAGGCTGATGGATGTATTTTCTCCACCCCAACTGGTTCTACAGCATATTCTTTATCAGCTGGTGGTGCCCTTGTCCACCCCGATATCCCTGCTATCCTTCTCACCCCCATCTGCCCCCACACTCTCTCCTTCAGACCCATGGTCCTCTCTGATACCATGGCCCTTCGCGTCGTTGTTCCTCGCAACTCACGAGCTACTGCCTACTGTGCTTTCGATGGCAAGGGCCGTCTCGAGCTCCGACAAGGAGACTGTGTCACCATCACCGCCTCCCAGTATCCCTTCCCCACTGTCACCCGCACCGACACCGAATGGTTCGACAGTGTCAGCCGCACTCTTCGTTGGAACGTCCGTGCTTCTGCCCAGAAGCCCTTTGACGCCGACGTTGCTGAAGACGGCAAGGATGATGATGAAATTGGCTGGGATATCGATACCGATAGCGCATGCTACGCTAGCGAGGACGGGAGTGTCAGTGCCAGTCCCATTCGTCGACAAATGAGCCTCCTGGGTCTATGATGCAGAGCGTCGTCCCTATACAAGTCAGGAACATATGATTAAGGCAAGGTGTTGGCGGCGTTTGGCTTTTTTGCATAACCAGTTGATTGGAATACAAACATATCATAGATCAGGTCTCTCCTGTTGATTAAAGGAGGACCTGCCAAGGATAATTCAAGCATGATGGCAAGCAGGTACTTAGACATCTAGATTCAGGAGACATGTTGTCTTCTTATCGATGCAATATACACAATGCATTGTTACAATTGCTTCCAAAACACAACAATCGGTGACGTGATGTTCATGTCAGGTACCCCAACCTCAGGGTGTTAGGAAAATTGGCCGCTAGGAGCATAAGAGACGAAATAAGTAGGTCAGACCTTTTAGACTGTTTATTTTTATATCCTAAATCCTAAAGGCCCAACTTTTCTGGAACCCAGTAGCCTAGATTCTCTCACACTACTAACCCAGGTGCATCACATAAAATCCCATACTGATTTAGTGGCTGATAGAAATGTTAGATCAGCTTTCGTAAGGATATAGCCTAAGAGTGTGCTAATATTGTCGTCTGATCTATATCAAATCCCTATTTCTTTGCGACCCGCCTGCCACCTAATATAGGAGAGCAGAAAACTTGGGTTCTAAGCTTAGTGTAGGTACCTACCTGCGTACAGAACACAAATAGCCCAAGAGCGAGTCCATGATTGCATAAACTGACTAACCACTAACTACCTAGGTAGTACTGACCTACTATTTCTTCTCTTATATACTTCCAACGGCCAGCTTTTCTGATAACCTTGGAGAGGGCTCTGTCACATTATGTTTCATATGATCACTTATGCATTCCGATTTCACACGAACAGAGTCATTTCGTTCTGATGTTTCCGAGACAGTGTCTCTTGTTCTTTTCCATTCATCCAAGAAGCCGAGCTATCCACCGGCTTCACTAAGCCAGTAGCATTGGTTGAATGTCAAAGCATATTTACAAGCACCAGTTCCCAGGCGCCCAAAACCAAACCCATACCCAGCCACCCTTGAACAGGACATGAACAAACATCGTACATATATGTACGTACATTGGGGGCGCAGACTCATACAATCTATGCAAGTAAGTGCACGACAGATTCTCTTCTCCGTTTCTGGAAAGAAAAGAACACAAGATAAGCCAAGCAGACCGTACAACTGTCATCCGGTTATCCCCCTTGCTTTTACAATCAATAAAATGCTCATGCAGCTCTTTGTTTTATTCATTTGATTCACCTCCAGGCTCCTTGGCTGAGCGAGAGAAGGCCGGCGACGCAATCCATGTCGGGCTTCTTGCTTGGGCTAACCGAACCTCGCATGAATTTCTCAACCTCATTCTCTCTAGAGGGCATGGCTGACTTCATCGTGTCCTCGAAAATCTCCAATCCTTCTTTTATAATGGACCGGGGACGAGCGGGGGCAGTGTTCGCGCGGTTGGCGAGTAGGTTTGGGCTTTTCTGCTCCTGGAGAACCCGACCGAGGCGTCGAGGGTTCTCGCCAACGGGCTTAGGGGCAGGCGGTAGAGGTCGACGGTGAAAAAGATCAGGGGAGCTATGATCCTCGTCAGGGCTCAAGTTCTCCTTGTCTGAATCACCGCCCGTTGGAGAGACCAACATGGAAACCTTTACCTTGCCATACTCCCTATCAGCCTTTCGAAGTTCTTCAAGTTCCGTCTCCAGTAGTGAGATACTTGACCCAGTGGAATCCAATCTAGCCTTCTTGGCCTGGTGAGGCCGCTGCTGGGGTTTCGTCATGGGAGCGTTGCGCTTAGCGGGGCTTGGTTGCTGAGTTCCGCCCAGAGATCGAAGAATGTTGATAGCTGCAATCGCCGATCCGTTCGACTCGTGTTCGGCCTGGGCTGTCAGCTCATCACGATTCTCCGCATCCGCACAGGACTCCCAGGCGTGCACATTACGAGACCGACCTCGCATGAACCTAGGAGGAGGCAAGCTGTTGGTAAGCGCCGTGATAGGAGGAAGAGTAATCGATGGGACCGCGCTATGGCTACGCTGCAGACTCCGTTGCCGCACCTGGGGCAGGCTTGGCGTGGTTGAAGATGGTCGAGGAGGCATTTCACGGGATGGAGAGCCTTGGTTGGAGACTAGCTCGGCCTTGCCTTCTAGGGACATTGACAGGCGAACCTTGGACTGGCTCTGTGGATAAGAGGAACCTTCAGACGTGCACGAGGAAGGAGGGAAATGATCAAATCTGCAATTGGTCAGTTTATAGCAGCTGAAAGTTGTAGCAAGCATGGCATACCTGAAAGAATCATCCCCGCTACGGCTTATAGCGGGTGGAGTGGAGAAAGAACCAGGCGCGGAGTTCCAACGGTTGGCGAGATAGCCAACGTTACTAGAGATGGAGCTAGACAGAGAATGGGAAGCACCATGAGCACTGTGGGAGAGAGCAGGATCGATACGGTTGGGAGTGACATCGGGAAAGCGGTAATCGCGGTCCCGGGGCATGGAAACCGGGGTGCTATTTAAGAGATCTGAGTGAGATCGAGGCATGGAGGGAGTCTGGTCGAAAGGCCGAGGTGCAGAGATATGATCCACATATCGAGATCCAGTTGGGTCGGTTACTGGGAATGCCTTTTCTGACCTGCTAGGCGTAGTGGTGTTGACAATAGGATCGGAAGGTATCACGTTCATGCCTCCGAATTGGAGGGCAGCAACCTCTTGTGGTGATAGGGGACGTGCCTTGCGGCGGTCGTTCTGTCTTCGATTCTGGAACCAAATCTGGAGGAAACGATGTCAATTTCGTGTTCGCAGAAAATTAATCTGGCAGACGCGTAAAGAGCCAACTTGTGGTAGAATAGAATTTCAAACGTCAACCATGGAGATTTTCATACCTGAACTTCTTTTTCGTTCAAGGACACGCGCTGGACGATATCCAGGCGCGCTTGCTTGTCGGGTTTAGGATTGCTGCTGTACGCCTCTTCTAGAATCATTTTGTCCTTGGCCCTGCACGACGCAATCGAAGCAAAATTAGCTCAGCTCCCTAGACAGTTTTTGTCCACCGTGAAAATCATGTTGGCGAAGACGTGGAACATACACTGTGCGTTTTCTCTTTCCCTTGGGATGCTTCTCGGAATCAGGTGCGGACATGTTCGAATTGCCAGTGGCATCTGCCAGAGGAGGGAGGCTCTGAGGCGTGACGGCGACATCGTGTTGACTCGGGGCCGATGCAGCGTGTCTGTCGGGTGTAGCGGCGACAAAGGAGGTGTTGTTGGGAGCGGCCATGATTGCGGATAGAAGAGGAGGGTGATGGGGATGGCCTTATTGATGGTGCAGACACATTACTGGATGAAGAATTGAAGAGGCGATTTGTCTGGTAGTCGTTGGTCTCGCGGGAGCAGGAAGGGTGACGATATTAGCAACGGAGTAAACAGATATACTGTACAGAAGAAAGATATGATGGAAAAGAAGTTTGGTTAGTAGAAGTCGTAGCGTATGGATGATAAGAACGAGATGTGGAAGTGAAGAAGGAAAGAAGAACGAGGTTGTCGTTGAGTTTGAGTAGTAGAGTCGAGATGGAGAGCCCGAGGAGCGACGTGTAGTTAGGGCGTGCTTCTAAAACGAGGCGACCCAGCCTAGGAAGGTATCGTCCCTTCAGTTCCCTTCCAAGGCCCTTGCGCTGCACTTCCCCTCCTGGGTCCCCCATTTGTCTTGGGCGCTTGTGCCTCCGCGTAAACCTTGTAAACGCGCCCCCCTGTTCGTGGCACCTGCTAGCACTGGCAGGGTAAAAACCCAGTAAACAACAAAAAAAAGCTACTACGAGCCCAAACCAACCTCCTCTACCGACTTTCAGATCTACTGGATTACGTCTTTGGAGATTACCTAGGCAGCTCTAGCTTTCCCGCCTTGTTCTTTTATTTTAATGGATGGCGTATTTTCCGAAAACGCGGTATTGATCCCTAGTTGACCAGCGCGTTGTCTCACCGTGACTTAACTTTGGTTCCATGATCATTTAAGCTTTCATATAAAATGTCTTGCTCGAGAGACTTATTAATCTGCCTATGATATCAACCAGACACTGGGAAAGCTGACTGATCCCCTTTACCGACTACCTACTTACATACAGTCAAGTCAGTCCATCTATGAGAGAGGATGGATGCACGGCAAAGTTTTCCCCTTTTCGTTTCGCATCCCCGCAACAGTATTGGATAACAAAAGACGCGCTACAGTGTGTGTTAGCAACTTTTGGATAGAAACAAATAACCACAAACGCGTTAAATATCATACTAATCAACTAGACATAACTTTATTTTTATCTGCTTTTGAGTGTGATTAATTTGTTGAATGTCTGTCCTGACATGCAATGCGTCACAACCATTAGGGAGGGGGATAGATAGAGCGTTGAAAGAGTTTTTACAGAAACTTGCTCGACGGTTCTACTATATATGCGGCTAGACAACCAGGTGCATAAACCATGCATGCAGAAGAATTCGGCCACGATCTAGCTCGAGGCAAGCTTTTTCATTCCAGCTGATCAGACTACTGTCTAACTGACAAAACAGCGTAGCACACATAGGTAGTCTACATGGTTTACTCAAATCTTGCTCCATTCCCTTGTTTCTCAAATATCATCTCCTACCGCCTTTGCCCCACGCTTAGGATGTATCTAGTCGATTAACAAACGGTGTTAGCGATCCTGGGGACCATCTTGTGGTCAATTGACACCCCTGTTTCATTAAGTGGCTGCATGCGCCAGTACAGATACGCAGGGGTGTCATGTCCGCCATCCATGATCCATTCATCCATCCATTTCACTGTTTTTAATAGCCACTTTACTTTATCTAAACAAATAAATAAACCGCCAAGCCTATCTAATCTCTCTCTCTCTCTTTTAAAGTCCATCTCCCATGAGCACGGATCCCAGTATGCAGTCCTTTAAATATCATTCCTACCAAAGTCAGTGTTCCGGACCAGATTATCGAGATTAAAACATCCTCAAATTCATTTATTCTTATTTTGACCCTTTTCTTAACACCTGGAATCCTATTCGTCTGCACGTCCAGTCTCGTATAAGTTATGGACCCATCCATCCATGCCATGTTTGTATCTTGTTTTGATGGGTCCTCAAGAAGCGCGTCTCACGTATTGTGTATCAGCTGCTGCATCAACAAGAAACAACAGCTAGAAATGTCTTTCTTTTTCCTTATTGACAACGAACGCGCTTTGCATGCACAAAGTGGAGGACGACACCCATATCCATGCAGATTGTCAAACCACTAAGGCATGATCGTCAAAACCTAGTCAACTGCTCTACCGTCTCGACGTTAAATCCGATTAGTAAAGAAATTATACGAGGGCTATGATGAAACTATATAGCAACTATGTACTGCTGCGACCAAAATAAACAGCTCTCAAACTCATTGGTCTATCTTATACGGTCATCTCGGTTGCGATAAAAAATATCAGAACGTGGATTCACTACTAATATAGAGGCTAATGAGGTCTCCGTCACTGCAAGAAACATATAGGATCCATGTCGTATTCATACCCCTTGCTGTCCTCGCAGCTCAAGGAGACGCTGGAACAGAGATGAATAGATAGGTAGTTCTTGATATCAGTTGCCTCATCCCATTTGCACAAGCATAATAAAGTCCCGTAACACCCAGACTGATTATTTCAGGGTGAACTTCTAAACATAACCTTTAACAAGTAGTGCATCACACATTCTACTCTCACTTGCACCCAGACTGTGCGATGCATACATTGGTAGCGATTCAAAGGCTACCTTTTCGCGAGTCTGGTGCGTGAATATCTTCAACGCTAAGTCGTTAGAGTCCTGGGCTACTCATGGGTACGATAAGATGCAGATCGGATGCATAATCTCGATAAATGTATTATCATAATTATAGAAATACAAGTCAAGCACTAGTGGCATAACTTTACCCGACTGTCTTAGAAGGTCCTTGACATCCAAATCCACGAATTGGTATGATTTTGCGTGTAAAAGTATCTGGTCAGGTTCTCGTTCATACGATTGCATACCTAGCTGCCATTCTTTATGTCTCTCCAAGCAAGTACGGATAGACAGACATATGCACCCTAACCTAGATAAAGTTAAGTTCTCCCCCCCTGTTTGCAGACCTGGTTACAGGCTGCAGAATGCCCTTACCCTTCTGGCCGCCGCAGAAGAGACCGGCAGAATGCATTAGAACACCATGGCAGTTGTCGAATCAAAACTAGTAACTGAGCCTATCTTATTGTGTTACCTGCAATATTCCAAATCAGTATAATTGGGAGGCCAAGGTAACACAACGCCTCGTTGAGAATCGAGGTAGCTGCAATGTGAACACCCCTACCAACGTTAGCTCAGATGCCACTATGCAGACAGCATTAATTATGTGTTCATCTTCGAACCACTTCCATGTGTATATACGTATGAACCTCCCTTGACTTTGGTCACGGAAACACTACTATCCTGACCCTCGTATTATATCATCAATCCCCATAGCACATAAAGCATGTCCATCACATTAGTGGAAAACACGACATATCCATCAAAGGGTCAAAGTTCGCTGTCTTAGCCAAGCCACGCAAACCTGGCCCTATTTATTGTTTTGTGGAGGAAATCTAGCTAAACTAAATAAGACACTGCTCTTTGCAGTGCACCGTCCCTTGTAACCCCAAAGAGAGGCATGACGGCCAGTCTTTTGTGCCGCCCCATAATCACGCTGCTGTAAACTCCAGGACTTCCGTCCCGTACTCATAAATGGTCGTTCCGGCTGCCTATGTGCCATCCTCAAACACTGCCCAATGCACCGTTCCTTGGACACCCAGCAGCATCCTCCTCAACAAAGTTATTCCGTGAACGCACGAGTCATTTACAGATCGTCGTCGGAAAGCTCGCCAGGCAGAGGCATGGCGGCGGCCTCGTCCATCTCCTTGCGGTATTCCTCCAGGAGCTTCTCGTCGACCTGGGCAGTGGGGGGAGCCAGAGCGGGAGCAGCAACGAACTCCTGTTCAACTGATTAGTATTTCGAATTTGATCAGGGAAGCGAAATTATCTTACAAGCTGAGGGTTGCCGACAAGCTTGCGGGCGAGCCAGAGGAAGGGCTTCTCGAAGTTGTAGTTGGACTTGGCGGAGATATCGTAGTACTGGAGGTTCTTCTTTCGGTGGAAAGTGATGGTCTTGGCCTTGACCTTGCGCTCCTTGACATCGACCTTGTTACCGCAGAGAACGATGGGAATGTTCTCGCAAACTCGGACGAGATCACCTGCATGAAGTTGTTAATTGCGGTTCTGATGGAGTCATGGCGGGGTGCGACTCACGGTGCCAGTTGGGAACGTTCTTGTAGGTGATACGGGAGGTAACATCGAACATGATGATACCGCACTGGCCGTTGATGTAGTAACCGTCACGGAGACCACCGAACTTCTCCTGACCAGCGGTATCCCAGACATCGAACTGGATCTGACCGAAGTTCTGTGATAGAAATTAGTACCCCGCATAGGTCAACGTACGTGGGGTCGCGAGACTTACGGTGGTGAAGCCAAGAGGGTGAACCTCGACACCGAGTGTGGCCATGTACTTCTTCTCGAACTCACCAGTCAAGTGGCGCTTGACGAAGGTGGTCTATCGTAAAAATAAAATGTCAGTCGGTGTTGCAGTTTTTGATGGGTGGTCGCTCCACGTCTCTTGAGACTCGGTTCAACTTGGCGGAGTAGAGCTCGGCGGTCGTCGAAGAAAAATCGCGAAAGAGGATGTTGCGTCATGGGATCCTACACACCTTTCCGGTACCACCGTCACCGACAAGCACAAGCTTGAAGGTAGGGGTCTGCTGCTCAGCCATTTTGATGGTTGTGTCTGTGGTGTTGTAGCGACAGGTACAAAAGATGTAAACAAGCGGGGTGCTGAAAGGCCTGGGTTAGCTTCTGTTGAGCGAGCGGTCGGCAAGAGCGCAAGAGGGCTCAATTCGAATATGGTGTGATAGGATGAGGGGTATCAAGTGGGATGTATGGACGTCGAGGTGAAGCAGCGGCGAGGGGAATCGGATCCTAAATACCTGAAAAAAGCGTTGCTTGGTGGGTATCTTGATTGACAAACTTTCAAGAGGTCAACCTGAATGATGTTTTGAAAGGCGGCGGGGGGACTTTTGGGCAGGGAAGGACCTCAAGCGAAAAATTCAGTCGCCCCTGCCTACTTGGTGGGTAGGCTGCACGTGATGCCGGCCATTCAGTAAGTCGCATTCTCATGCTGGTTGCCAGTGATCCACTCATTAATCAAGGCCTGCTGCCATCACCACCCGACACCGTCACCGTCACCGCTCTGAGCCCGAGATTCCGCTCTTGTCATTGGGCACCGTTGAGTTGATTTGGCCCTCTACATCTTCCTGTTCACTAGGTACCTAGTAGTAGTACCTCGTCTTTGCTCTGCTGGCTGTGCATCGCACTGCCTAGCCATGCCTGGCTTTGCTCCTTGGTCCAACATTTTTCTTCATCCAGGTAATCCCAGTATTACAGACTTGCTGACTGCAGTTGCTATCTTTGCCTCAGGGCGGCATCAGAAAAGTTGTTCATTGGAAGCACAAGAGACCAAATTAAGAACTCAGCTTATGCTATCTAGAGTGCACTTTCAGGCCATATACTTTTGTTTATTTTTGTACCCTAAAGCCCAGAGGTCAACTTTTCTGTTACCCACTAGCTTTGCTACCATGCTGCCACCCGACATCGTGGATCGATCGGGTGAGCTACCATGATTGTATCAAAATGGTTATTCAGCATGTCCAGACAACCCCTAGGCAGCTCCAGGTAGCCATTGCCGTACTGCCAATCTTGAGGTCTCATTGGAGAAAATCACCGTCACTGGTACTTGATTGCGCCTGATTATTAAGTTTGTTGGGTGTTGACTTAGTCATCGATTCTTTTCCATGTACGTCGTTCTTGGGCTCTCATACATCACGACAACTACATAGATGTCTCAACAGTTGCCTGGGCAAATTCACACATGACTTGTAACTTTCCTACCTAATTAGTAACAGAAAAGCTAGCCTCTAAGTCTTTTTTTCGAGTATACACAAATAGCCTAAGTCTGGTCTGAATTGCATAAACTGACTTGCGTCTCTTACGCCTTCCGTGGCTAACTTTTCGATTACCCTGAGGCCATCCCATCTGCGCTGGCACTATTCTTTGAACAGCGGTGCCTGTTTAACTGTCTGTTAAAGAACATACCATGTCCAATCTGCCTTGGGAAGTAGGTATATTGGGTGTGTTTATCTTGAACCCTTCGAAATCACAGAGGAAGAATATGACAACCCAACATGCCACGACCACCCCAATCCTTTCTGGGTGTCAGAGTCAATCGTAACTCTTGTCGTTCGGCCACGCCATCTGCTCGTGATACATTTATGAAAACGTTGCTCTATGTGTTGTTAGCTGACTTGCTTTCGTGGATTGTCATTGAACCACGACTTACTCCTTCATTGCCCTGCACGCATTCTGCAACCTTCCTAAGATTGTCGTGATTGGCCCGATTGACATAACCAAAGTTACGAATCTCATCTCCAGCTTTTAAGCCAGCACTCTCTGCGGGACTTCCTGCGGCTACGGTGTTGACCTTTGCGAAAGGAGGATCCAAAGGTGTCGAAACCGAGTCTGGCAAGATAGATTGGGAGTTGCCTTGACCGGCAACCGGTGCAGCATCGTTCTCGTCGAGACTGGCGAAACGTTCCTCAATACACTTCTCCACACGAGCCATCAAAGCTTTATAGTCATTTCGTAGATGAATAACACGAGTTCTTGTAGTTCGGACTAAATTTGTTAGTAGATAAAAAGAAGTATCCAGTATGAGTAATACTTTGGGCAACATCGATATCCGCGCGAGGATATCCATCACTCGTCAACAGAGAAGTGTTCATATCTACTCCATGCTATAATTCCATCAGCTTAGTGAAGACTTTGCCCAGTGGTTTTTTGTAAATACCGAATCAAGAACGCCTCCCAAAGCCTTGAGTTCAGCCTCCATGTCGTCCTTTCTTCGCACCAACTCAGCAAAGCTCAGATGCCCCGCATCACCATTAGTGACAGAGGTAGTGGTTTCCCCGGAGGGTACAGTTGGAGCGTGGAGATTTTCCATCTCGAGAGGTCGGGGAAGAGAAGAAGAAAGAGTCAAGGGTCTAATCGTTGCGTTGCCGAATATAAGTTGAAGAGACGAACGTGATCTTTCTTTCACAGCAGGCTGCGATGGGTGACGTGCCTTAGACGGAGCTTGTGTTGGGGAGAGCTTTCAGGGCTCTTCAGTGCAACCACTGTAAGTTATGTGCTGGGTATAAACAACTCCCTCTGGGAGTCATAGAAAAGCCGAGATACAAGCTTAGTATGTGCGGAGTAAAGTCTAAGTTTAGATCTAAAGCGTTAAAATTAATTATTTTATCCCAAATGAATACGATTCTGTCATCTACATTCAAGAGCCTCTCTACCTCTCACGCTCCGAGCTGCTGGGCTGAAGAGCTCCGGGGCCCGTGTTTACATATGGTCCGTGCACCCGCATCTGCGGCTCAAACAATCCGTGCCGGCGACGTCACTTTTCTTCCTCAGCAACTTTTTCTCAACGCGTCTCTCAGATCCACGACCAGATTGCCATTGCGAAGCAACCATCATGGCTACCGGTGTAGATGCGCGACTCTTGAAGTCGACCAAGTTCCCTGCCGAATTTAGCCAGAAGGTTGATATGCAGAAGGTCAATCTACAGGTCATGAAGAAGTGATTATCCTCATCCCGAGCTCCGTGGTAACGTTTGCTGACTTGTTCTCTTAGATGGATCGCCAGCAAAATATCCGATATCCTAGGGAACGAAGACGATGTAGTGATTGAGCTCGTTTTCAACCTCATCGAAGGTCCACGATACGTACGTTCATCCCAACTTCCAGCCACTAGCGACGAATGCTGACAGCTCGCCGATAGCCGGACATCAAATCACTTCAAATCCAACTCACCGGTTTTCTCGACAAGGATACGGCGCCATTCTGCAAAGACTTATGGAAACTATTGTTGAGTGCTCAAAGCAGCCCCCAGGGTGTCCCCAAAGAATTACTTGAAGCTAAAAAGCTTGAGCTCATGCAAGAAAAGGTGCGCCACCGTTCAAATCCTTTACACTTGTAATTTTCTAACAAAGCCTTGATTCAGATTGAAGCAGATCGTGCCGCAGAAACTGCCAAGCAAAGACGAGATGATTGGGATCGCCGCGATCGTGAAGTCACCGACATGAAAGACCGTGACCGCCGAGATCGAGCAGCAACTCGTGGGGATACTTGGCAAGGAAGGCGAGGCGACCGCGATTTCGACGACCGGGGCCGAGGAGGGGGGTCGAGAAAGGGTGGTCGCAGATCACGATCTCCAGGCCCACGCTTTAGAGACTCCAGAGATTCATACGGGCGTGATAGTTATGTTCCTCGAGGCAGACGGGGCGGTGGTCGGGCTGACCATGGCCGACGGAAGTCTCCTGTGCGGCCCCGCTCAGCATCAGCATCATCTCGGTCGAGCTCCAGGAGTCGCAGCGCATCGCGCGACTCTGATAACCGACGATCGAAGGTCACATCTCCAGGGGGGAGGGGAGACAGACGAAAGAGATCACGATCACCTAGAGGAGAACCGTACCGGGGCCGTGTCAACAGGCGTCAGGATAGACGTCGCCCGAGTCGACCGTCACGATCCGTATCGTCAGACCGGGATTCTCCTGCAGTAAAACGTCGACGATACTCCTCGTCAAGAAGTCGCTCGGTATCTCGTCGCAGAAGGTCGTCAAGAAGTGTCTCTTCGCGATCCAACTCTCGCAGTAGGAGTCGCAGTTACAGTCGCAGCCGCAGCCGCTCAAGCAGTGCGTCCCCAGACCGCAAGTCCAAGAGAGGTCCAGAGCATGGAAGGGGCGGACAGCGGTCTTCAAGGAGGAGGAGAGAGTCGCCCGAAGGCCGTCGACGAAATAGTTCTTCGGCTTCTTCACGATCCAGGATTCGAGACAAGTCAGCTGATGTTTCTGAAGATGAATCTCGTGCCCCACCGACCAAGCCCGAGGCAGAGGTGGCTACCGAATGAAGTATCTAAGGTTAGTCTTCAGTATAAGTCCGTTCAGATGACCGGCACTGACTATTTGGTTCTTTAAGACCCAAGTTATACTCGGTTCTTGCGGCTCCTGTATGATGCAGAAGGATGAGAATGATTTTGATCATTTTTTTTTTTTTTTTTGGGAAACCGAAGCTAACAATTTCCAAAGCCCTTCATTTGGTGTTACAACAACAGCTTTGTAATCGCATCAATCACATTATTTGCTATTTGCGGCGTTGGAAACGGGGTAATACATAAAAAGTCTCGTAGGTCAGATCTAGAGTAATAAAACGATACATATTGATTTAGACCTCATCATGGTGAAGTCGCAACCCAATTAGATATTTTACCCAACTTAACTCATGCGTGCTTGGTCCCGCTATTGCTCAGGAAGTGGTCTCAAATCGCAAGATGTTTAATTATACGTTGGCCATGTCAGACAAAAGAGACAGTGGAAAGACAGTGCTAGTTTCCAATGAATGACAGAAACGTGGTCTAAGACAGGTAGGTAGGGTTTAGAAAACAAGTATCCCAAGAGCAAGTCCAGAAGAGTCTCAAGCGACCAAGTTATTTGTTATCTCCGGGCAAGGCAAGTTGTATGAGACTTTCCGCAACTTCACCTGAGAAATGACTGGTGGAAACGAAACGCACAGATTTGGTTGAAGAAAGCTATCAGTAAACCAATTCGAACCCGTAGTTTGTCGGAGTTCTTCGTCTTTATTATTTGAACTAGAGTATAACTTGATTCTCAAGGAGCTGTCAAGATACTTCTTTTTATTCCATTCGTTCAACCCTCCTTTCCTCCTAGAAGAACGCCATCGCTATGCAAAATGAACCGAGATCTAATCACTATCGTTGCTGTGTTCACCCAAGTCTAATAGACTCGCCGCATCCGACCCTTCAGATCTGAGAAGAGCCGGGTGTTTCACCCTCAAGACAAGTCCATCGTGTCGTCCTGATCTATGCGGTCGCCTACAGAGCTGAGACCTGACTCGTCGTCACTAGCGTGGCCGTTCTGTTGGGGAGCTTGTTGCTGTGGAAGTTGGTCTCTATCCTCCTGTTGGTCTTCACCAGGTGCTGGGCTGCTCTGGGGAGACGCGCGGTTGGAAATCCATTCTGCGATTGTGGTCTCTGGGCCGCCTTCGACTTGAATCTCGCCTGTCTCGTGTCCGCGGCCGAGTATGGTTCCGTGATACTTTGCATCCTCGCCGGTTTTGCTGTGTTTCTTCTTGAGAGCTGGAAAGGCTCGTTGTCAGCATGATTCCTGAATATATACCGTCGCAAGACCTACCATTGAGATAATCTGTAGCATCTGTTTCACCGTCGCCGCTTCCAACCTCCATCATCTCCTTCATGCGCTGTCCCGCGAACCATGCCATGAACTCTTCTACTCCCCGCAGATCTTCTTCGCCGCGCCACATCTCTTCTGTGGAAACGCGCTCTGGCATGATGGCACCAGCATCCTGCAGCGCCATTCGTATATCCGCTATAGTGAAGTCGGCACTATCGCCTTGGTTATGGGCGGCATGGTCGGCGGTACTCTGGCAAAGAAGCGACAGGTATCGAGCCGCGAGGTCGGTCAGGGAGTCGAGCACGGCTGGGCGCGTCGAATGGTAGCCCGTAGAGCGAAGGATTTGGAGGATAGAAGGGCGAAGGAGCGCGTGAAAAAGAGATGGCGGTGTCGTCATATTTGTATAGAATGTGATGAGTTCTCTGATTTTGTAGATGAATTGGTTCGTTTTCTGTTTGGGCGCTCAGCTTGCGATGTTGTAAATATTCCCGTTTGGAGCTACTGAATTCGTTCGTCTCGGTGTCGTGGTAGCTGAGCTGAGCTTGGTCTGGCCGTCATCGAGTGTTCCTGGGGGAGGAGGACCTCGCAGCGCATTATCCGAACAATGCGCCTAGCAACTGTTCAAGAATCGTGTAAAAGATGCTTGCGATGAAGCTTCTCTAATTGTTTGAAGTTGGCCCGTTTGGGTGAAGTGCAGATCAGAGAATAGCGTGCCATACTACTAGTAGCCTGACAATGGAAAAGAGTGGAGACCCACTGCCTCAATAGATCTTGCTGCAACCCGACACAACACCAAGAGCTGCGGGGTGCATACGATGTAGTCTAGGACAACAGTATAACAAATCAACAAATGTTTAATTAATGGTTAAGCAGATACTCACAAATATTCAATTGAAACTTCAATCACTTACTGAGATTTTCATCTGTGCGGATAGATCAACTATATAGTTGAAAGTCACGAGTACCTATCTACCTACACGGAGAAATCATTAGGGTGTCACAAAACTTAGCTTGTAGGAGCAAAAGAGACGGAATTAGCAGGTTAGTTTATTTATACTACTTATCTACATAGGTAGGCAGGTGCCTACCTATCAGAGTTGATTAGTAGGTAGCAGAAAACACAAAAGTTTAGGGTAAAAAGATAAATAAACTAAATGTATAGTCTAAATGGCATAAACTGACCTAGCACTCTTATGATTTACACCTAAAGTGGCGAACGTTTCTGATAACCTGGGGGGAGTGATTAAGGTGCTACCATGTCGTTATCATCCTGCTGTTAACGCTACCTCCCAATCCAATGTCAAATTATGCTGTGGATATAATATGAACTCCCAAACTGATCAATACATTCAGAGTTCGTGCCCCTATCACGACCATTCGTATCTATATGGTCATCTCCCTGGTCCCCTTCTCTATGCTTTCCTCGCTAGAAATACCACTGTACTTGTTGATCCATTCCAGGACTTCTCTATGCCAAACAAGCGAATTCTCGGGCTTCAAAACCCACTACATCAATTATCAGCAAGTTGTCCAGTCAATTTCTAAGCATGCTGAACTTACGTGGTTCTCATCGGGGAACATGACAAATTTGCTCGGCACCTTGCGGGCCTGCAAAACGTTGAACATGGCTAGTCCTTCTGAGATGGGCAGTCGGTAATCGAGTTCGTTATGAATGACCTATAATATAGTTATAATATGTTCAAACAATCGGTTTCCTGCTGTACTTACCAGCTGAGGAGTGGCCCAGTTTCCAGTGTGTCGAGATGGATCCCACTTCTCATATCCAGCGCGATTCTCCCAAAGTGTTCCGCCAAAGTCGTGCTCAGGGAAGAAGAGCTCTTCAGTAGACCATTGACTTTGAGTTGAGAAAACACCGTCATGGCAAACCAAGGCCTTGAACTTTCGTCCTAGGTCGTGTCCCTGGATCCAATCTACCTGCTTGTTAGAATACTATACAGCTTCGCAATGCAGCATCAAAACTCACTGATCATGTATCCTCCATATGAAGCTCCCAATGCAACCGCGTGGTCGGTGTCCACATAATCGACATGCTTCTCGAGATACTCAAAACACTTCACCAGATCATCGTACGGAGCGCCTCCCCAGTTTTCAGCAATGGCATCAACATGAGCTTGCCCGTATCCGGTGCTGCCAGTTGGGTTGGGGCAAACTGCTACATAGCCCTGCTCAGCAAAGATGGCAGGGTTCCAGCGAGTGCTCCAATCGTCCGTCCAAGCTGATTGGGGTCCACCATGAATCAGGAAAGCCAATGGATACTTTTTGGACTTGTCAAAGTTGGAAGGAAGCATGACTAGGGCATGGTTGTCGTAGCCAGTCGATCCAGGATACCAGATCTCCGTGGCTTGAGACTTGGAGAGGCCGAAGGTCTTGCCATTCTTGGAACTGGTTGAGATAACCTTGACCGACTTGGACTCAGGGTTCAGGATGCCGTAACTAGAATTTTCGACGCGCGATCGAGTTGTAATAAAAAGTGAATCGCTGTCGGCCAGAGTGTGAGCTTCTACGACGCTCCCGTCTTCGTGAATGGGCTCGGGAAGATTGCGAGCTTCAAGTGTGTCAGCCGGTAGTTTCCAAAGCATCGATCGCCCATGCTTCTCAGCAGCGACGTATAACTCCTTATCGTCTTTTCTCCAAACAATCCAGTCAGGTCTCAAATCCCAACCACCCTCGTCATCGTCTGTTTGGTAAAATTCTTGAACGTTGCTCAGATCGGTGACATCCGGAATCATCAAGAGTCTTGTCTTGTCAGATTCATACTGCTGGTTCTTCATTCTAGCAAATGCAAGCCTCTTTCCATCGTTTGAGAAGGTTGGCGCACTACTGTATCCCCGCAGCCGTCCGGTTTTAACAATCTGGGGCCTAGGGGCCTTCTCTGTCCAAGACTTGATAGGCACATAGTAGAGATCGGTCTTGGTGTTTCGTGCTGGGTTCAGCTCCGGGTCCTTTGAAACGAAAGCAATGCCATTCTCGCAAATATCAAAGTCTCCAGCACCACCGAAAGGAGGGACTGGTGAGCTTAGCTTAGTACCTGCCAAGAGGTTGGTGAGGCTCGAATTTTCAAGTAGCCATCTATCATCTTTCTTCTGGAGCACACCGTACCAGAGCGAGTTCTGGTTTTCGGTATTCCACGTATCCCAGTGACGAACAAATAGGCTGGTGTAGATCTTGGCTGAAGTATATGTCTTGGGCTGAGTCGCTTGCCAATACATGTCGCCTTTGGGGGTGGTTAAGGAGGAGCAAATAAACGCGATCTTGCCCTCCGAGAGAACCTTGGTTTTCGGATTGGAAATGCCCCCAGCAAAATATTGAATCATGCGCGGCCTTGTTTATGAGCGTTAGCGTCTGAGTAGCCAGTGGTTTTTGTACTAGGATTGTTCTTACTCGAACTTCTCCAAGACGTGTGCATAGTAAAGCGATGAAATGCCATTGTCATTTGTCCTGATAAAGGCGACTTCGTTCTCTCCAATCCAGAAAGGGGAGCTGTCATGCGCGTCCTCAGTGATGACATGAGAAGAGTCATCCTTGATGTTGAGGACACGGATCTGTGACGATCCGGAGTGTTTCTCGAATGAGTAAGATGAGATCTAGCGGTGTGAGTATGGCCTCGAACCATCGATTGAGTCTGTAGATTTGTCGACTTACAGTATAGAGAACAAGCTCGCCAGTGGAGTTGGGAACGCCTGTAGAGCGGCGCGGGGCCGAAAGCAGCACCTCGGGGGTGAACCGGGTGGCTTGTCTTGTCATCTTAGAGATGGTATCCAGGATGAGGGATGGCAGTGTTGGCCGAGAAGGATTAAGAGCAATTGAAGTCAATGGTATTGGGAAATGTTTTGAAAAGAGGAGAATCAGGAAGCGTTTTGTACGATTGAAACATTCATCATACAAACAGACCCAGGCGAGGTATGTGCCTGTACCTCCCGCCCCCTCTCGCTCTTGTTGTTGTTGCCCGCTCGGCCCCTCCCTTCCGCTGAACCCACTGCTCGTGCTACCTTCCTTTACCATCGTACTTTTTAACGTACTACTGGGTTCGGAAGAGAGCCCGGTCAACATCAAGGACAAGACACTGCAGCTAGTATTTTCGAGACTTTATTCTAGGCTGTTCTGATAGTCTCAATCCTTCTCTGCTAATTTGTTCAATAATATTCAATCTCACCACCACATCACAATCATTCATACGATTACGTCCATATTCGTCCAGTGCCTCTCCAAGTGAGACCCCCGCATGGAACCGCATCCATGTTCGCTGGGGGATAAATAAGCCTTGAACAACGTCAGCTCACCATAGTTTGGCCTAGCTCACCAACTACTAAACTGGGGTAGACACACGCGGTCCCAACCTCAAATGTACCTTGTTGGCCTGGTCAAGCTCAGCCTGAGTTACCAGTCATGTTCTGCTTCCACAGCATCGATTTTTTTTTATCACCCTCAGCCTATACCCAAGGCGAAGGCGTCAAATCTCCCTGTTAACTCGTTGTTCACTCCATGTCTTTCGACTTGCGCCTATCTAGGAGAGCATTCCAATCACAACGTCTGCAAGTACATGACCGAGATGTAATACTTGTACCTACCTAGGTAGGCATTCTACTGGGTTCCAGAAAAGTTGGCCCCTGGAATTTAGGATATAAAAATAAACGGCCTAAAAGGTCTGACTTAAGTAGCATAAGCTGTCCTAATTATTTCGTCTCTTCTGCTCCTAGCGGCCAATTTTCCTGACACCCTGAGGGCATTTCAGGAACGAACTATTCACTGTAAAAAACAGCAACTCACGGTCCAGCTTTCTAGCTGCATCAACGTACATCGCCTGGTATCCTTTACAGAGACAACACACCACGTAATAAACCACAAACCCAAGAAAGAATTGTATTTTACCATGGTACCCTAACGCCATCCAGACCATGCTTCCATTCCAGTTGCATTTCTTATGCTTTAACGCCCAATCCCATTATGCAGTGCATCATTACATGCATCTACTTGCGCTGCGCTCCAAAATTTGTGCGCTTCTTGCTAGTTGATGTGTCGTTTTCGCTATCCTCGTGCTCAACCGTCTTCTTCTTTGACTTGTTCACATTCTTAGCTGCTGTTGTAGATGTCGGCGTCGCATGGTTCGAGGGCCCGTCGCGAAAAGCGGCAGATGAAGGCGTCGCGCCAGCTGGTGTCGAACCTCCTGATCCTGGGGTGATGCCCTCCTGTAGAAATCGTCAGTGCCGCATTCCCGAATATTGACCAATACTGCTTCGATCTTACTAGATTGTTCGGTCGGTATGAGATCGATGATCGCGAAAAGACTCGATTCTGTTCCATCGGGCCAACCTTTCGTCGTTGTGCTGCCGCGCCGCTCATGCCTTTCATGTAATTGTCGAAGCCTGTGATGATGTTGCCGCTCGGTGTGCTGTCAAGGTAGATGGTTTCTTTCTGTGCGATTCCATCTTCAATTTGAGTCTACGAACAAGTTAGCGGGTGTCCATTGCGTAAGTCCTAACACCACCTACTAGGCGTCGCTCTATAGCCCTGCGCTTCTCGACCAAATCCCGAACTCTGGCTTGCGCCTTCTTGTATTCAGACATGGTCACTTGTCCAGTTCCAGCCCCGGATCCGTTTGGTTGCTTTCTTTCAGCCATGCAGTTCTCTCTCTCTTGTGTTATTTTTCAATCAAGTTGTTTTTCGAAATGCGCGGCTGGAAACGTTGATATGTAAGGTCGCGTTCCATCAATAGATAACCAAGTTGGGTTGCCTTAGTTGAAATGGCGGGGCGCGTCAACATCAGCCGCATTTAGGCGCGTTAGACGCGGGCAAATCAGCACTTGCTCGTCTTAACACGCTTTCTCAGTGCAACCAATAAAACTCACACAATACCTAGTATTAAAACTTATCGTGAACAAAAAAAAGGAAGCCTACGTATCGCAGGTGGCTGGAACTCTCCCGCCGGGAATTGAACCCGGGTCTCAAGCGTGACAAGCTTGCATACTGACCACTATACTACGGAAGATGAATGGTTGTTGATCAACCATTGTAGCAGAGTTCGATGGGAGGGCAGATGCTAATGCATCTATTATATGGTGTTCAACACGACTAACTTTGGCGCGTATCTTGGTTGTCGTTTGTCGTTGGGCCATCTACGGGTTTCTGTACATTACATGTCATTTGGTTATAGTCTCGGGTAAAGTTATCAACGTCTACTTAATATGACCTAAAGAGACCATGAGGTCGTCGTCTATTTCTACTTCTTAGGTACAAGTCGATTGAAAAGCCTTTCTGCCCATGCTTCAAGCTTGTCACCCTGGTTGAAACACATCCCGTTCAGACCCATTCGTTCATCTCTTCACAACTGTAGAAGTCCGGTAATCCAGGTGTGTGGATTGGAGATATGGCTTCTTTTTCTTTCTTTTAAGCAGTCGACTTCGCTGTCCCTCGCTCTTATCTTTCGGAGCTGAGCTCGTTGCAGCAGCGATGGATGACGAGTGCTTCTTCTTTTTAGAGGTTGAGGTTACCGCTTGCGAATTTCGTTTGGTCATTTCACTGTCGTTGTTTGATAAAGCTGGCATAGCCTCGACGGGCATTGGCGCTTATTGGGCAGATATCGTAGCAGTCACAGTTGTAGTAGTCATTCATAGTCGTGATCTTCTTCCTGGTGGGCGCTCTTTACATCACAACCTGCTCCAAAGACTATTCCCATGGTTTTATCGTTCTTTTCATGAAACATAGTACAAATAGAAGCGACACCTGGTGCTTGAGATTGACCTTTGTCAACACGATCATCTTCGAATTGACTTGAAGGGTCGGGCATGCCTAGTTCAAGGTTACTTCTCGTGCACCCGAACTTGATAAATATGGAAGATTGGGCTGTAGAGGACCTCGGTCAGTGATATCGACGAGCAACTCAACCCGTCGAGTAATCGCTAAACCAGCCTGTCGACTTTAACGATGGGAAGAGAAAGGAAACTGGCGCCCAATGTCGAATTAGTCGTCGAGCTTATTGCCGTCAAGGTCCAGCCCGTCGGACCTGAATTTTGTAGCCTCCTTATGTTTAGAATTGATGAGGCAAAGTTGTGTATATACAATATATATGAGATGGAAAGAAGGGGAAAAGGGGCGTGATGGATTAGCGTAATTTTTATTCCCATGGATTTGAGGATGCGAGGGGCAGTGAAACACTCAGTACCGCTTGTTTAGCTAAACAGTAAAAGACTTAGTGGTCATGTAACAATCCTGACAATCCTTATGATTACATCTTTAGGGAATCTAAACTCCTTCTTAGTCGAGGATTATGCAATTGTCAATAACACTATCAAAGCCGACTGTAGTGTGATCTTGACCCTGAAACTGCCTCTACATTCATGGCTACGATGTAAGGAGAAATTGAGTTGAAAGAAGAGTATATGGCGTTGCTTCCAGGTACCTACATTGAACTACCTGAACCTAGTAATTCGACCTGCCATCCAGGACATGGGCGATCGCCCCTACGTTCTTTATGGAAAAGTGAGAATAGGATCGAGAGTCTAACAACAGATGATATGCTACTGTGAACTGGTATAGAGTAATACTTGATATGATAAGTTGGACTGCCCTGAGGGCCAAGTGTTACCATTGTACGCGACAGTGAATACTTCAAAGGCGGCTTTCCCTATCAGTTACTCCTTGAGACAACGTTTTATCTCGTTATGATACAATATTCCAAGGGCATAGCGTGGCCCTTTATATGCTAATGTACATGTTACAATATCGTCAGGAGATGGTTCGTGATTCCCCAAGCGCCGTTATAATGCCGCCCTATTTTACTGTTTTACACTTTTCTTCAACAAATCGTACACTCCCATCTGCGCCGCCGCCTCTTTGAACAATTTTGACTTGTAAGATTCGTCGCCTTCAGTAGGCCAGTACTGTCTCTGCAGGTGTTCAAATAGAGCTTCAGCACGACGCTCGTTCTCGAGACCTGAGACATCACCGTCGGCCGAAGCGGCGAGATTTCGATCAAGATCCCGCTTGGCGTTCATGAGACGACGTCGATGGGTAGGAGAATCCCATGCTAGCTTCGTCGTCTCAAGAACCATCTCGAGGACAAGCGTCTCAGGAGGGAGGAAGCGAAAGCCCTCTCGAAGAGTCGTCAACGCAACGACAAGACCGACGTTATCCTTGATACGGCGAAATGTGTGTAGAATCTTGCGAGCAAGCTGGCCGTCCATACCGTCAGGCAGAAAGATATGCTGGAACTTAATTGTCTCAGCAAACATAGCTCGAGTTTGCTCGACCTGTCCAGCGACCTGACCAGCTGCGATGTGCAGTCGGTTAACAGGAAGAGTCTTCCACAGTGCGCTGAACGTGAAAGGATCAGGCTCGACTCCCTTCTCCACCACAAGCGTCTGATATAATTCCAAGGCTTGTTTGAACTGTCCTGCTTGAATGTAGGATTCGAGAAGTTGGTTGATGACAAATGAGTCGACCTTCATCTCCGCTTCGCGGAAAGCATCCCAGAGCATGAGAATGCGATCGTGCAAATCCCGTAGACGGTAGTTCTCTGCCAATAGTGAGAAGGTCTCCAGCGTCGCTCGCGGCAGAGCTTGGGGGCTGTTCTTGCTTAGAGGCTCATCTTGTGAGTCCATAGCTTCTTTCCTGGCCTTGACAAATTCAATTCGAGTGTCAATCATACCCCAGGCCAGCTGATCGGCGTTCTCAAGATCCTCAGCACCTCCCGCACGTTGCCATGCTGCAATAAGACCGTTAAGTTGAACAGGAGCCGGCTCGATGCCCTTCTGGCCCATAAACTTAACGACGCTGTGAGCTCCGTTCAGGTCACCCGCACCAATCAATCTCTTCAGCCACTTTCCGAAGAAGAACTTGTTTCCTATGACTGACGGCAGACGTTTTTGTTGCTTCAAGTCGATCTTGCCATCGCTCATCATATCAACGAAAGCGTATAGGCCGTTCTCTGTTTGATGTGTGGTCAGGAAGTAGGATATGACTTGGTCGTAGTCGGCGAGCTCCATACGTTCACCGAGAAGCTCACGTAGCTGACGGTATGCTGCCCAAGCCTTTTCCCTTCCGTCCTCTGTACCAAGCTCAGACCACGTCCGGATGATGGGCATCAGAATACGGGGATCAGATTGTTTCTGGATCAGCTTGTTGATGGCTCGCTGTGCCTGGTCTAGATCTCCCGTTCGACAGTACATTCTCACGCCAAGCTCCCAAAACTCCTGAAATGTCTCGGCGTTTTGGTCGCCTAGTGTACTCATGCATCGCTTCCAGTTCTCGATCGCCTTTGACTCCCATCCATCAACAAACACAGCCTCGATTGTCAAAAGCTGTTGAGCAGGACTCAGAGTAACTCTGGCCTCACTCATGTCGCGGGCAAGGAGTGCGATATGTGAGAGACGATGGATGTTGACAGATTCATCTACTGAGAAGATCTTCCATAGCAAATCCCAAACTTCAAGAGGAACATGGCTCCAACCGTGGGCGAGTGAAAGCCTAGCTGAGTGATAGGCTTTGTACACCCCTTGTACTTTCTTGGCTGTAAGTTTGATATCCCTGCGATAATCCCTAGCGACTCGAGATAGTATAGTATTGAGACGAGCAATCTTCTTCCGTTGGTTGATCGTCCATGGCTTCTCTGGGATTTGAGGAAACGTTACTCGAGAACCCAGCGATCCAAGTCCGGGTAATCCTGGAAGTTCCGAATCTAATTTCTCCAATAACTCCTTGGGTAAATCTGCACCTGTTTTGTCGATTTCCTTATCGATCGCAGCGGTATACGCATCCAACTTTGTAATAATTCTTTCCAGGTCATCTGCCGACTTCATTCTATGCCATTCGTTACCAAGTTGATCGACCACATCTTGGAAGGCCGCTTTTTCGTCTTTTCCGCCAATATCGTCCTTGATTTCTAGGAGAGCTTCCTTTAAGCCCGATGTATCCACTTCATTAAGTGAGTCGTCAAAAGCTTCTTCGCCAAAAAGCTCTGTCCTCTTGTTGTCGTTTTGTTCGAAAAATCGGACACTGAATGACTCTTTTTCGTCCTTGCTTGGGGTTCGAAGAGATTTTATTCGGTCAATGTACTGTTTGAGTTCGAATTTGGTAGGTTTCCGTGTTACAGCATCATCGATCGACTGTTTCGTTGTGAATTTAGTACTGTATGCTGCCACTGTTCGTTGTGCAGGTCGTTGTCGAATTGCCAGACGACAGGATCGACATATTGTATGATTGCTGGTTCGTAGCTCTCTTAAAAGCGGTCGGCCCGCCATTCTCAATCTTTAATTCATAAGGCGCCAATGCGAAGTTGAAGCTTGGAGGGACTGAATGGCGAACCTTTTTTAGTGGTTATCGATAAGATGCGCCTGTTAGTTAGCCTGTAAATCTGCCACTTACAAGAAGAATTTGGAGACGTGTGCTTCACCGCCTTCTTTTTGAGTACGGCAACGACTTTTCCAGCGGCAGAAAATTAATTTTTGTCTGGGCTTTGGCGATGGGCTGGAAATATTGCGACTCCAAAAGATACCCAACCAAGCAGCAACAAAATGTCGAATTCTACGCCAGAATTCCTCCGATTCACAGGACACCGGTCCTTTACGCAGCGTTTGGTTCTGTCGACACTCACCGGTCGACCGATTCACATCGCCAAGATCCGAAGCTCCTCACCTACAAATCCCGGTCTCGCGCCCCATGAGATTTCTTTCTTGCGCCTCCTCGAGGCTGTCACCAACGGCAGCTCGATGCAGATCTCGTACACCGGTACAACCATTACATATCACCCTGGTCTGATTACTGGAACCATCGCTGGTTTTGGTGCCTCTGATGGCGACGTCATCAACCACAACATATCCGTCAACAACACTCGCGGAATTACCTATTTCCTCATGCCTCTGTGCTTGTTGGCACCCTTCTCTAAAGCGCACATGAATGTTCGATTCACGGGACCCGGTGTCATCACATCATCCACTGAGACTGGCGACATTTCGGTCGATTCGTTTCGAACAGCTATTCTTCCTCTTTTCGCCCTCTATGGAATCCCTCCCGCGCGTATAGAACTTAGGGTTCTTCAACGATCTTGCGCCGGACCTGGTGGAAAGGGCGGTGGTGGCTGTGTCGAGCTACGATTCGCGAGCCAAGTGCGACTACCAAAGACTCTGCATCTCAACCGAAGCCCCGGTCGGATAAGGCGCATTCGCGGCGTCGCATACTGCACTGGAGTGTCTGCCTCCAACAACGCCCGCATGATTCACTCGGCCCGTGAAGTCCTGAACCCCCTGGTACCTGACATCCATATTGCCGCGCAGTACGACCAGGCACCTCTAGTCCCCACAGGCGACAAGGCAGGAAGCAAGCGGCGTCTTGGAATTGGATTTGGTCTGAGTTTGGTCGCCGAGTCAAGCGCTGTCGGTGTACTCTACTCTGCAGATGTCGTTGTACCGGCCCAGGGTGGTGTCGTCCCTGAGGACATTGGCAAGCAATGCGCCTACCAGCTACTGGAGAATATCTCGCAAGGTGGTTGTGCTACACAGGTTTCGGCAAAGACGATGCTTATCCTTATGGCTATGGGATCAGAGGATGTTGGCCGTCTCAGAATTGGTCGGGAAGTTCTTGGAAACGAGGAGATGGTTATTCTAGCGAGAGACCTGAGGACATTTGGCGCAAGCAGCTGGGGTTTGAGAGATGTTGGAGATGATACGAATGACATTATTGTTTCCGTTAAGGGTACTGGCGTTGGCAATGTTGGAAGAAAGATAGCGTAAAAGTCAAGAGTAATACATCTCTGTTCAGGTTTCGCAAAGCGAATACCATTGTTTGTTCTCATCGGCTTTGAGGCTCGAGTAAGTAGCGGGAAGGTTGACCCTTAAGTCTTGGGGTATAAAAATAAACAACCTAAGAGTTTGGTCTGGGTCGCATAAGCTGACCTACTAATTTGGTCTCCTACGCTTCCAGCGGCCAACTTTGCTGATACCCTGAGGACTTCGTGTGTGTAACTCATCATTTGTGACTCTATGAACCTATAACACAATATCGCTAGACCCTAATAAAAACCATAATTCAAACCTTTACGCTATTACTGTGCATCATTTTGGGCCGCTCGCGCTGGCACATTGAGGTTGGCTCGCCTCCTTGCTTCAATAGAAGCCATGGTTGCCCCATAGCCAATTGTGCGTAGGGAATATGCAGCTGTTCTTTCTATGTTCAATGCTGCATTGTGAAGCGAGTGAAGAACATGATACTCGCCGATGATGGCGTTACCAGAACTCAACACGTCGGACAGATTCGACCTCGTAGGTTCATCGACAGACTGCTCTCTAGCAGACGGCACTGGCTCCCCCGAAGTTGAGTTACCCTCTTCGATTGTGCTGACACGATGCAGGGGTTGCAACTCAATGCCATCCTCCTCTTCGACCGGTAACACACCAGCCATATCCCTAGATACCCCACGTTCTTCAGCGTCCAAGTCTTCTATCGTGGGAGCCATTTCCTGGGCCACGTCCGGCACCATGGGTCTGAAGGTCTTGAGAATAACTCTAAGTCTCTCTCGCTCAGTGTGCACTGTTAACATCAAACATTGGACAGCAAGTATCATGACATCTGCCAAAACGTAGTAGAACCGAGAAGTTGGAGGCTTCTGACCTATAAAGTCAATGACCAAGCCGCCATGCATATAGCCCCGGTGGAATTCTGGCCCGACTGGTAACGAGACCAAAACATGTAGAAGTATGCAGATGATATTGGGAATGAGAACCAAACAGACATGTATGGGACTCGCAGGCATTAGAAAAGGGAAGGATTCGTCCTTTGGCGTGAGATATAAATACTGGCCAACAGACCTGAGGATGAATCGAAACATTGAGCATCTAGAGAGATACCACTTGTAAGCACAGTCCAATAAGTATACGGTTGCGATCGATGGGACAATTGGACGTACTCCATGTAGTATAACGCACTTAACTCCGCAAAGACCAGGGTATCAAGACTCTTGAGCAAATGTGTGACAAACTCCAACTTCCTCGCTAAACCGGGATTGCGCTTCTTTCTATTCTTCTTCTTTTTGCGACGCTGAGACTGCGACTGAGCTCGAGCCCGGGTCGACCCTGACTGCTCGCGTGGCAGATCTAATGTGACGCGGCTGGCAGACGAGGTATTGGAGGGCTCGGCCGGGGAAACATCGTTCGGCGCCGTAGAGCTCGGCGAGGCATCATCGCTCATTCTCGGGTATCGTCATCTGCAACTGCAACTGCATCTGTAGAGCTAGTTCTGCATGAGCAGGGTGATAGCTCAGGAGAAGCACGTGTGGATCATGGGCCTTTTCGCAAACGACGAATAAGTGTAGTAGAAGCCCTAACGGGTGATTCTGTATATATGGTTTGTAACAAGATGGATTCGATTGGCGCTATGTGAATTTGAAGCTTGGACTAACAAGACTCGAGTGAATGGAAGCGACTTGTTGAAGCATGCATGAGGCGACGTGAGCTCCCATGATAAGATTGCAGGGATTACATGTGTGGCAGCCAAGTACGTACAGCAGCAGCCGCAATGCAGTCCGGATAAAGAAAGGTCCGACCATGGCGGGACATGCAACTTCAGCCTCAGAGACGGGTACGTACCAGTACCCCGCCATCGGCGTGCGGGCTAGGCTTTGGTGGGCGATTCAGCACTGCAACGGCCCAAATAATTTCTGCCCGCCGTGACTCAGACGAACAACCAAGGACAGGACAACAGAACAGAACCCACGACTTGGTTCGCATCTCTACAAGTCTGAAAGCATGACGACCTCAAGCGCTGCTCCCTCCGGGGATCTCACCTCTCAGATTCTCCAAGCCCTATCGGAGAAGACCCCGCTGCTCTCCTCAGAGGCGTTTCCTGCAATTGCCTTCCAAGACATCAAGGCTTCTCTCGACCGTCTGGCATCCCGATCTATGATCACATATGAGACAATTGACCGAGAAGAGGCCATTCTTGAACCCGAGGCGGAGCAGATTGCTGAGCACGGTAGTCACGAGGCGCGTGTTTTTGAAGCGCTGCGAAATGCTGTGGAGGGGTTGTCGATCCAGGATTTGGAGAAGGCCATTGGTGACAAGACTGTGACCAAGGTTGGGCAGGGCAAGGCTTTCAAGGAGAAGTGGATTAAGAAGAGCAGCGATGGCAAGCTTGTCGCTACTGTACGTAGAATCCAGACATTGATGCTATCTTGTCTGTGAACAATTGTTAAACTAACGGGATATCATAGGCTGAGTCGATCGAAGATGTCACCCGAGCCCAGCTCCAAAAGATCAAGGAGACCCGAACCCACGAGCCCAAGATCCTGACCGACCTGCGGAAGCGAAAATTGATCAAGATGCAAAAGGTCATCAGTTTCAAGATGGAAAAGGGACCCAAGTTTGCGCTGGAGATCACCAAGGAGGAAACCGACCTGACAGCCGACATGATTGCATCTGGATCGTGGAAGACGGCCAACTTCAAACCCTACAACTTCAAGGCCCTCGGTGCCGACCAAAACGCTGGCGCTCTGCATCCTCTCAACAAGGTGCGACATGAGTTCCGATCTATTTTCTTCGAGATGGGTTTCGAGGAGATGCCCACCAACAAGTTCGTCGAGACTGGATTCTGGAACTTTGACGCCCTTTTCGTGCCTCAGCAGCACCCTGCTCGTGATCTCCAGGACACTTTCTACATCTCCGACCCTGCTGTTGGTGATGCGCCGCGATCTGAGGAGGGACAAAACACAGAGGAATACTGGGAGAACATCAAGCAGGTCCACCAAGACGGCAAGTTTGGGTCGATCGGTTACAGATACCCCTGGTCAGCGGAGGAGACCAAGAGATTGGTCCTCCGAACCCACACTACCGCCATTTCAACAGCCATGCTTTACAAGCTAGCAGCGCAGAAGGGACCCGACGGCCGTCCACCTCCTGCCCGGTACTTTTCTATTGATCGTGTTTTCCGTAACGAGACAGTAGATGCTACCCATCTGGCTGAGTTCCACCAGGTCGAGGGCGTTATCGCTGACTACGACCTTACGCTGGGTGGACTTATGGAATTTATGGAGGCTTTCTTCGCCAAGATGGGCATCACCAACCTCAAGTTTAAGCCCGCCTACAACCCTTACACCGAGCCCAGTATGGAAATTTTCAGCTACCATGAGGGTCTGGGCAAGCTTGTCGAGATCGGAAACAGTGGTATGTTCCGCCCTGAGATGCTGGAGCCCATGGGTCTACCCAAGGATATGCGAGTATTTGGTTGGGGTCTTTCACTGGAGCGACCAACCATGATCAAGTACAAGATTTCCAACATCCGAGAATTGTTGGGCCACAAGGTTGATCTCAACTTCATTGAGAGAAACCCTGCGGTGAGATTAGAGAAGGAGTAAGGGAATTCTGAGTCATTGATTTATACAAAAGATAAGAAAAAAGAGAAAGAGAGATACGTATGACGTGTTTTGGGCTGATTAGAAGACGGCATCTAAGTTAGAAAGGACCTGGTGGGTGCAACCGGCAGTGCAGTATCTATCATGACTAGACGAAATAAGATTAACATAAAACAAAACGGGTCACCTAGTGCCAAGCATGAATGAGCCTCGATCTGAGTCCGAGACTAGATCTGGCCTGGATCTTGGATTTGAGAATAGGGGTCCCTGGATGAGATGATGATTGATGAGGAGGGACCCTGACTAGAGACGGGAATCGAGGTCTAAGATGGAGTCATGTCGTCAGTGAAGTTTTGTTCCAAAGATAGTGCCCCACAAGATGGGAAGTCGTTCTGCGTTGAATTACGCACACGATTTGACAGTTTCTGGACCCTGCATCACGACGGTTTCAGTCGGCAGTTGTTTTGTTGGTGGACGGAGAGCTTGATACTTGTTCCGTGTGGTCGTGATTGATTCGATTGTTTGGGGATGGATGATAATCTGGGACTTGACAGTTGAATGGAGCTCTGGGCCTTCTTGGCTTCCCCGCTTTCGGCACCTTCCTTTGCGTGTCTGCAGCTCCACCTCCAGGGTTTGATCGGCCCCACATCCCTTGAGCCCCGCCCATCTCATCCATCGCATCCACTTGGGACCTCGTCATTAAGATCCAAGAACGGTTTTTGACGTGTGTATTTCCTCATCGTTATTGCAATTCTGGGTACGTACCCAGCAGTAGATGTACTTTTTACAGATCTATCAGGCAAGAACACTGCCGCAAAGGTAATTAATTGATCCTCTTGGCTTTTGTACAATGCAACGCTGCATGTATGTTAGCTATTTGTATCTGTCGGGTGCAGTTTGAGAAAGCAAAGTGAACGCCTTTGGCGTCCTTCCCCGCGTAAGGTTACTGGTGTTTGTAATTCCCCTGCCAAGTTGTTAGGTGGTGTGACCTCTGTCACTTTTACTTAGGCATTGACTTGGCCCCTTCTCTGCAGAGATCAGCATCTTGGTGCCGATTCAGAAGTCATGATGCTCACTGAGTATCCTTGGCTTTCTCTGCTACCGCTAGATTCGCTATGATAACCGTTCTGGTATCTAGCGATCGAAACGTCCTGGCAAGCATCGCGCATCAGCCAAAAGGGATGGAAGTGACAGTAGACACTCATCTGAGGCGAATGGGGGTACGCCACATTTGTCATGGTCTGTCAGGTCTGCTTAGCTAGAGCTCGAAAAAGGATGGCCAGCACGTTTGGTCTCAAAGCTTACTGAGTAATGTCTCTATTGGTCAGTTCGCTGCTGTACCTACTGTATGATGATGGTTGGCTGGCTTGACTTCCCTTCCCGTGGCACGCGAGATCAGGTCCAGACATGCGTAGACAGAGTTGCGCCCTTACCCTTTTGCTGCAAGAGTGGGAGTAAGTCTAGGGATCGGCAAGAGCTGGTCTGCTCGGCTCTCTCCTCCTTCTTGTAGATATAAACTCAGCTCTTCCCCCTCTTCTTCGTCATTTCATTCTCATCTCTAAACAATACTATACAGACCAACACTGTCTACTACGAATCCATCCTATACCAAAGGATACCCACAATCAAACAAATACCTAAACACACCTTCCCTCTCTAAGCAACCATCATAATGGATTCTGGTGCTCCTCAGACTGGCGCTGCCACTGGCAACACTAGCAGTCGTCGCCGAGTACGTCTTCTCACAAACTCAATCTCACTTACACCTTTCAACTAACAACGTTTTGTGCACAGAGCTCAGGCTTTATGCCCGCATTCGCCGGTCTCTCCGAGCAGAAGCGCGGTTCCCAGGACAGCGCTGCCCGCCGGGCGAGTATGTCAGACCAGGCACCCAAGAGCGGCTTCTTTGGCCAGTTCTTCCACAAGTACGTCACAGTTCTCACATTGTTGCACCATGGACCTATACTGACAACGACATCGCAGCAACTTCGGAAGAAATGCTCAAAAGTAAACGAGACGAATCACGAAGAAATGAAGGGTATTGTCCTACTGTATAATTAGTATCATCACGGCGCATTGCGGGGTATATTGGAGCCCTTTTACTGCCATTTGGTAATACGGCCATGGAGTCGACGCGGAAGCGAGCTCAGATGTCAACCTGGAGTTACATAGCAGAATAAATCATACGATGTAGTTCACTTGCTACGTTCCATAATCCTGATTGTATCCTTTCGTGCATGTCACACAAACTACATGACTAAGAATTGATGGCTAGCAAGAAAGTTGACTCGTAAACTTCTGGATTCCAGGGTAAGAGAAATAAGTTACCTAACCAGCCATAGAAGTCTGGTTTAGGTAGCATAAACTGACCGATCAATTTCATCCCTTGGTCTTCTAGCTGCTAATTCTTCTGATACGCCAAGGAACAGCCATAATGATGATAGCAGTTGGATGTCCGATGCCCATGTTTAGATGTATTTGCTGTTTGCTTAGGTAGCTGCCTATATGTCGTTAGGTACCTATAGGTAGCAGAGGCAGCCTGGGTGTTGCTGATAGAGTTGCTGCCCTCTGGAGACTATTATAAATAGTCCTCCTTCTTCTGTAGGTAGTTGGCTCAGTTGAATCAAGCTACTTCCTTCTCACTAAGTATAGCTGCCACTGTCTTCGCTTGGAAATCACGTAGCCCAATCAATTGCTTCAAATACGATCAATTCTTCTAACATTACCATGCAACCTGACGCCTTTTGTATCACTGTCGAATGCATCCATATCCGACACGATCTATAAATTGCCATCCATCTAGGTGCTTCTATGCATCTTTTAACATCTAGCAACAATCCCTCGGTGAAATTCCGTTCATCTAAGCCTTGACCATAAAAATCTATCCACTGTTAGCAAAACATTAAAAGTGGTAAAAATTGGGGCAGACAAACCTGGTTCAGTGCCTTGGTATCCAATACGGCCTGCCTCTTTTGCGCAATAAATCGTGACCGCACAAAATTCCTGCTGCCTCGAGGTGTGGACGTGCCAGAAGGTGTCGTTACTCCTGTTCCAGGGACTGAAGCCGTAGGTGTAGAATCCGCCGCACTCACAGGTTCCTCCTCCTTCTTGCGCTTCTTTTTCTCCTTCTTTTCCTTCTTGGACTTCTTGTCCTTTACCTTCTCCTCATCTGACCCATCTGGTGACCAACTCTTGTCCTTGGACTTGGACTTGCGCTTCTTGGATCGTTCCTCTGAGGGGGTGGCGTCTTCGTCGTCTGATGCTTCTGTGGAGGACTTCTTGCGGGACTTGTCCTTCTTCTCTTTCTTCTCCTTCTTCTTGGCCTTGGTTTCGTCGCCGTCGGTCTCCTTTCGCTTACGCTCTTCTTTGCGCCTCTTCTTACTCTTGGAGTCGGTATCACGGCTAGAGGTCTCTTCCTCTTCGTCATCGTCGGAGCTTGCCTTTCTCTTCTTGGACTTTTTCTCCTTCTTGGATTCCTTTGGTGTGGGCGCGGATTCCATAACCACGTCTTCTTCGGAGCTCGTCTCGGCCTTCTTCTTCTCGGCCGCCTTATCCTCTGCTTCCTTCATTTCATCGCCGATCAAAAGACCACCGTATACGAATCGCATGGCACCATATCGTTGTTCGACAAAGTGGTGTGTCTTGACAGCGAGTCTGTTCTGCTGATCCTCTTCTATAGCTTCTTCTGCCTTTCCGTTGAGTCGACTGAGAAGATCTTGGAACACATCGAGACCGGTAACCTCGTCCTCCTTAGACTTGCTGAAACCCAATCCCTTCATGTCATCCTTAAGGACCACACGAATGTAGGAGGCGTTGGCGGCAGTGTGAAGCTCCGAGTGCGGCGCATCCTGGGCTCCGAGAAACTGGCCCGGCTGCCAGCCCTGAGCGCGCAGGATCTTCTGTCCGAAGGTATTCGTATCTTTAGTCCATTTCGTGTTGTTTGGATCCTTGTTGATCTTTCGTCGACTAGGGTGTGTTAGCGCATGGTCATGAAGACACTCAAGCACCTTGCTAGTGCGCGGTATCTTACGTCTTGTTTTCTGCGAGCAGTCCCATGTTTGCGACTTGAAACTGTTAAAGACACAATCACCAAACACTTCAAGATGGGAGAGTTGAACAAGCCTAGAGGTACAGAAAAAAAAGGTGGGCGGTGGGGATGTGCGGTCGCGAAAATATCTTATCGCCGAATCTTATTGGCCATACTGGAGTGTAATTGCCTCCTAGCCCATCCACTAGCTTATCTTGACCGAACCTCACTGAGGGACATTGTAACTTATAAGTTAGCCTAGGGACCGACCGACCTACTGGGTTCCAGAAAAGTTGGCCTCTTGGATTTTGGATATAAAAACAAACAGCCTAAAAGGTCTGACCTAAGTAGCATAAGCTGACCTAATTATTTCGTCTCTTATGCTCCTAGCGGCCAATTTTCCTGACACATGTGAACATCCTGTTGATAAACTACCAGTCCATCCAGCGACCGCCTTAAGAAGCAATAGTTGTAAGCATATGTATGATACACAGAATCTAGGTACAATGTCCTTCCTTCCCTATAGCACACACCAAAAGATTCTGATTATTTAGAAAAAGCAATAAACTCCAGAGCGTCCAAACTGCATTGCTCTTAATAAGGAAAGATCCTGTTCATTTAATAATTGAGCTCGCCGCTACCACCACCCGAGGCTTGGTCGAGATCTTCGTAGCTCTTGAGGCTTCGGCCCTGAACGGCTTCACGAGGACCTCCAGCGGCTCCTCCAGCACCATCACCCCAGCGCGAGCCACCGTTTCGGCTGCGAGCGCCATCGAAACGGGGGCCGCCACGGCGGTCATAAGGCCCAGATCGATACTGACCTCGGCCACCACCCATGCCTCCTCGGCGAATGGGGCCTCCGCCAGAGCGATCATCGCCCATTGGGGGCCATCCTCCAGGCGGCATGTTCGCGAACATGGGGTTGAAGTTGCCGGGAGGCATTGGGAAGCCGGGCATGCCCATCATGCTGTTCATGGAAAAGTTCTGAAGATTGAAACCGCGTGGTGTTCCGCTGCTAGATTGGCCATTAGAAGTTGGGAAGTGGCCATTCGAGTTCGCATCAGTTCTGGATGGTGCGATATGCGACGGATCCATTACATAGGCATTGATGAGTTCGAACTAGACGGTTGGTTAGCCAAGTACTAAAAACAAAATGACAATAACATCATGTACCTCTTGTTTAAGGGTGTCAACCCAGTCGTTATGACGCTTCTCGACGTGTTTACGCCAGAAATGCTCCTCCTTGAAAAGCTTAGAGCAATCAGGAGCCTTACATCGCCATTTGTGCTCATCTTCTTGTTTCACGTGCTTCATAAGCTCCTCTTCAACAGCCTCATCAGTAGGGCGACCACCAAGCTTTCGAATATCGACAGAATGAGGGTCCAAGATCTGGGTCAGCTTGTCTTCAAAGGTCTTGACCCAGTTAAAAGCCCGAAGGAGCTGTTGCTCAGTCTTGTTAGAGGTGTTGCGGAACTTCTTTTCACTCTCGGTGAGCTCGCCCTCGGCATCATCTTCGCTTCGCTTCTTACCAGGGAAAGGGTCTCCGTTGGCACTAGCCCTCGCAACGGCCTTTGCTGTAGATGAAAGGGTGCTTCGAGGGCGGCGCAAGTGCCCGCCAGGGCATTTTCGAGTAAGCTCGTGAACCGAGTCACTCTCGAAAACACAGAAGAAGCAGAAGTTGAAAACACGACGCAGATACTCGATCAAGAGGTCGAGTTGTTTCTTCTTGACTAGAAGGTCTTCGTCGTCAACTTCTTCGTCTTCAACGGCGCCCTCTTCTTCCTCTTCTTCCTCAACATCGATGACACCATCCTCCTCGTCATCCATAGCTTCGTCCATCCCAACCTCTCGGGTCTTCTTGACCTTCTTGGCAGGTGCTGGGACAACAGCTGGCTGGAGGTGGCCTGCATTTCTGAGGTCTTCAACCTTTTCCTCGATCTTCAAGGTAGCCTGGAAGTCAGAACCAAAGTCTTCCTCAAACTTGTTGACAATTCGCTGCACAAGCAGTAGATCCTTGTCAATGCGCTCGGGGGCAGAGAAGAGATCCCACAGGGCCTTTTTCCTGGGGTGAACCGGTGGGTTGTGTACTCCAACATGGCAGACGAAATCACCCCGAACCTCATCCTTGACAGTCTTTCCATTAATGGCCTCTAAAGCTTTGTCGGCGGTAGAAACCGGCTGGGGGGATCTGAGTGGCTCGTCGCCATCCTCATCTTTAGGATCGATACGGTCCCCAGGAAGGGCAGTTTCGGACGAAGGGTGAAGCATAACCCAGCCAATACGGTGGTATCTCTTGCTTGGGTTAGGATCAGACAGAGAGAGCCACTTGAAGCCACCCTCCTCCTCACCAAGATGCTCTTTACAAAAGGCTTCAAGGTTCTGGCGGCTAACATGGGGTGCAATAGTCTTGATCAAAAGGGTTGGCTGGAACTGGTTCTCGTCACGGATGTCAGCGCCGTTAGCCGGGACAAGGTCACCAACGCCCAGTATCTCATTTGTGGCTGTCGCCTCTCCCTCTTCCTTCTCAACAACGCCGCCGCTACCATTACTCTCACTCTTCGGAAGACCTTCTAAAGAGAAGTCGTCGAAGGTACCTGACTCAAGATCTTGCTCCCACTGGCTGTAAGCACCACGTCGGGATTCGTTCAGTTTTCCTCGGAAATCATCTCGGATCTCTGGGACGTATCGCTCTTTGAACCACTGCTCCTTCTTGTGCTCAGACACAAATGAGCGAGCCATCTTGGCCTGGAGTTCCTCCTTGTACGCATCGTAAGCAGCCTGGATCTTGGCCTTTTCTTTCTCACGGTCTTCTGGGCCACGAGTCCTCTCTGGCTCGCGACGTCGACCAGTGCGCGCTCGCTCCTTCTCCTCCTTCATCTTCTCGTTTATTCTCCACCATTCTCCGAAGTAGGAGAAGCCGACCTGGTAAGGAAGCTTAGCCGGGTCGTGGAGAGGATTCACACTCGGGCTGCCAGTACTAGAATCTTGGCCAGGAACGTATCGATCAATGTTGGCAGGTGGTGATTGTATGCGGCGTCTGTCATCACGGTCCCGGTCATCTCCTCGACGAGGTCGGGGCTCATAGCGGTCAACAGTAGCAGGTGAGCGGGATCGGCGGCGGTCTCGACGGTCGTGACCTTAAAGTATGTTAGCTCAGTTCAGATCGATGACAGGGCTTGCACCCCTTGATGGGGCGAAGCAAAGCTCCAATTTGATAGAACAAACCTGGAGATCTTCCACGGTAGAAGGAGTCGCCACGATCGGGGCGCTCATCGCGGTTGCGTGAGTCGTCACGATTCCAGCTGCGATCAGCCGGAGAACGAGCCGAAGCGTCCCGAAAAGATGTGTACGAGTCCATTGTTGGTATCGTTGCCAGCGACGCGACGCGGCATGAAAGAGGGTTGTCTGAGGGGGTTTCGGCGCAAGTCTTCACTACTCGTATAGAGCAATTGGCGGTTCGCAAAAGTGGGATCTATTTAGTTGCAACATTCCGATGTTAGACAAGTTATCTTGATCAAGGTATGGATGAACGATTATGTAGACAAGAAAAAGAGCAGGGTTGCCAAAGAGGCGCCATTAAGAAGATGAGCCGAGAGCAACGCGCCCTGGGCGAAGAAGAGAAAATGAGAAATAGTATTGAAAGGGGGTAGGATAGAGATGCCGCATAAAAGAGGGAGGACGAGATAGAACGCGAGGATGCGAAAGCGGCTGGATCGAGGAGTTGCAAGAGTTGCAAGAGGGATCAGGGGAAAAGAGAGTAGAGCAGGAGATGAGAAAGAGTGTAGGGAGACAAACTAATTGAACAAGCGCGATCTCCTAGAAAGGAAGACAATGAGCTTGAGGATAGTAGAGAGAGATATGAGCGCCCTCACTTCACAGACAGATGGCAAGACACTACAATAGAATGTAATGCGATGCGATGCGATGTGATAGAGCGAGGTTGAAGAGGCTAAGTTGGTTGGTTGGCTGCCCGGGGACCACTCGGAAGTTCAGCTCACCTGTGCCTGGGCCTGTCGCGCGAATTAGTGGGTCGCTCCACGTAAACACCGCAGGGGTGGTTTGAAGCTCTGCTGCTCTAGGATAGGCACCAAAGGTAAGCGCGATACTATCTGTCAGATACAATATCGAGATATGGATTTTTATAATTGCCTGGGTTAGTAACTAGGTACCTACCTAGGATTTGAGTGTCTGTGCCTAGTAGGTACTTTATCGTTGAAGTGAGTTGTAAGTTTGTGTCTTGCAATTGGCTTGCTATTTCTTATTTGCCATTGACTTTCCACAGCTGTCGACGAAGACAAGCAAAGGATCTACCTATGGCCCATACCCAATTGACATACTGCATCGGGGACATCACAAACTTGACCGATGCTATCAGAGTATCTGATGATGAAATTCTTAAACAGGTTATGGTATTTGTTATGTTAGTAGTTATTGCACTGACTGTTCTCCAGCTGCATTACTCCTATGGAATGCTTGAGGTTACATCTCGCCAAACCGCTGCCCGCCATTCTGACCTATACACGTATTGGCCAATTAGCGTCCAGAAAAGGGCCTGTCGGCAAACAGCGAACTTATACAGTGCCGGCTTGAAACAGGAAAGTGGCGATCTCCGCCTGTAACCAACAACAGAATCTGGGGGATATTCCGCTATGCTCAGTGGTTCATTCACTAACAGACGACAAACAATAACCCGGGCAGCTGACCACGATAAGACTTCGTTACTGTTGGTTATATTGTCATATATACATACGTTATCACTTATTCATTTAATATCATTCTCTCTATACACGCAAAGTAAGTCCAGATTTAGAGAAGCCATCCATAACCAACTTCCCTCCTCGGCTTGGCTTCCTCATCCACTCTTTACCCCCACTATCACTCATGATAGCGGCATAGACCTCCTCACTACCATATGATAAGAGTTGTGCCACATAGAACAAACTCTCAACATCCCTAGAAGTCTCCATTTCTGTTTTCAGTGCAGTGGGAAACAAACCCACTAATTTGTCTTCTCTCAGTGGGCGTTCTTGATTGCAGATACCTCCATGAAATGGCAACATCTATTCACAGTGGCAATCCGAGCCGTCACCAATACAATGCGGCGGTGGAAGACTTGAGAGAAACCGAGTTTCCAATGATCAAAGGTCGCATATACCTACACTGATATTCGACGTTGTACTGACTCGCTACAGACTCTATATACCTTGATCATGCTGGCTCAACATTGTGTTCCAAGTCCTTGATGGACTCTTTCGCCCATGAGATGACTACTGTTCTTTATGGCAACCCTCATTCCGCTTCGCCATCTTCACAACAATCAACATCGCGCGTTGAAGATGCTCGCATGAATTTGTTGACTTTTTTCGGAGCAGATCCAACCGAGTATGACGTGGTGTTTGTCGCCAATGCCACTGCTGGCATAAAGTTGGTCGTGGATGCTATGAGAACTCAACCGCAAGGCTTCCAATATGCCTACCACCAGGCCTGCCACACCAGCGTAGTCGGGGTTCGGGAAGAAGCTGTTGCTAGTATATCTATCGACAATAACGATATCAGATCATGGCTACGAGGACAATCCCCATTCCAAGACACGACGAACTCATCACCGATAACCCTTTTTGCCTACCCTGCCCAGTCCCACATGGACGGTAGGAGGTATCCTTTAAGCTGGGCAAAGGACATACAAACAGCGCCACAGAATACTGGGCTTCGAATACTTACACTTCTCGACGCATCCTCGTTTGTTGCCACGTCTCGTCTTGATTTGAGCAAGCCCCAAGTCACGCCTGACTTCATTGTTCTAAGTCTGTACAAGATTTTTGGATTTCCTGACCTCGGTGCTTTACTGGTAAAGCGCTCTTCGGAGTGGGTATTTGACAGCCGAAGATACTTTGGAGGTGGCACTGTCGATATAGTTGTTTTTGGAAAGGAAAAGTGGCATGCTCCGAAATCATATTCTCTCCATGAGCGACTAGAGGATGGGACGCTGCCATTTCACAACATAGTGGCACTTGACATCGCCATGAAAGTGCATCAAAAGCTTTTCGGCTCGATGGATCAAGTCAGTTCACATACTTCTCACCTCGTACAACGAATGCTTCGAGGTTTGGGAAACTTGCGCCACGCCAATGGCACATATGTTTGCATGATATATACAGCAACGCCTAGTGACGAAGAAGACTTTGGAAATGGCCCAATTGTTTCTTTCAATCTAAGAAATAGTCACGGAGCTTGGATTAGTCTGGCTGAGTTTGAAAAACTTGCGAGTCTCAAAAACATTCATATCCGAACTGGTGGGCTATGCAGCCCAGGAGGCATTGCTTCAGCACTTGACCTACAGCCTTGGGAAATGAAGAAGAACTTCTCGGCAGGCTTCCGTTGCGGAGTTGACAATGATATCATGTCTGGCAAGCCGACGGGTGTCATCCGAGCCAGCTTGGGGGCCATGAGTACCCAAGCAGATGTTGACAACTTTATTGCATTCATTGATGACTTCTATCGAGAAAGCACATTATCGACCGTCTCATCAGAGCCAAACCTCTCCAATCCAGCTGTTGCATCGCAATCGTCCATACTGAAGGTTAATAGCATGACTATTTACCCTATTAAGAGCTGTGCAGGCTATTCTATCCCTGGCGGAGTGCCTTGGGAAGTTCGTCCCGAAGGTCTGGCTTGGGACCGCGAATGGTGTTTAGTACATCATGGCTCAGGGCATGCCTTGAGTCAAAAACGATGCCCAAAAATGGCACTCTTGCGGCCGGTATTGGATTTCGATAAGGGTGAACTGGTTGTCACATATCACGGCCAGGAGAATAATTATCAGCAACAGCAAATATCTATTCCACTATCTGCGGGTCCTTCTGTCATTGACTCAGACTTGCACAAACGGTCTTCAAGGGTATGTGGTGAGAAAGTAACCACACAGATATACATGTCCGATAAGATCAACTCCTTCTTCTCTGCCGTGCTAGGGGTTCCTTGCGTCTTGGCGCGTTTTCCTCCGGGTGGACTAGGCTTGAGAAGTCGCCTTTCGAAAGCCCAGATACAACGATATCAGCAACCAAGCAGACTTCATGCTATACCGGGCTCTTTCCCGGACGTGCCATCGCCCCCCGACTCGGATACTGAACAGCGGAAGGCATCAAAGATACTCCTCTCAAATGAGAGTCCAATCTTGATGATTCACAGCTCGAGTGTGGATGCTCTGAATCATGAAATCACCAGCCGCGGCGGAAACCCTGCGGAAGACAAATCTTTCAGAGCTAATATTGTTCTTGGAAGAGCTCACGGGTCTAAAGCCCTACCGGCCTTTTCCGAAGATAGCTGGGATTCTGTTCATATTGGCCTTCAGAGCTTTAAGCTTATGGGCGCGTGCCGCAGGTGTCAGATGGTTTGTATAGATCAAGATACGGGTGAAAAGAAAGAAGAACCATTTTTGACGCTTGCCAAGACGAGGCGGTTTGATGGTAAGGTTTACTTTGGTGTGCATATGCGACACGATCCTTTTGCATATGGTGACCTGATAAGCAAGGAATCACAATACCCCACGATTCAAGTTGGAGATCCCGTATCGGTGCAGCACCACAGGTGACTAGGGTAACCATTCCGATAGACCACAAGGGAGTATAGCTCAGATGTATCAACCTTGGCAAAACAAAAATTTGGATACATTCATTACATTCTGCAATCATTTTTTCATACTATCGAGAGCCTCACCTTGCAACACGATCAAGGTTGAAAGCCGCACTGATCAAGGCAAGATGACTAAAAGCCTGGGGCGTATTACCAAGCTGCTCACCACTTCGTGCGATCTCCTCAGAGAACATGCATAGGTGGTTAGAGAAACCAAGCATATTCTCAAACAAGTTTACAGCCCGGACCAGATACTTTGGCTCATACACAGCTGCTCGGGTCATGGCCTCAACTAGCCAGAACGTGCACATACTGAAAGCGCCTTCTTGCCCACCTACTCCTACAGAAAGATTACATCGTTAGTTGTTGAACTCTGCTATAAGATGGGGTAAGATTTCTTACCGTCGTTGGAAAGCTCAGTGTCGTAGCGGTATACTAAACCAGTGCTTGTCAGGCCTCCTTTCTCAGGGGGTAGAAGTATGCGGTCGAGAGTGTTGAGGAAGCGTGGGTCACAGGGTGAGATGAAGAAGACAAGAGGAGCGATCAGAATAGAGGAATCAAGCATTGTCCTGTTCTCGAAACTCTGTACAAAGCATTTCATCTCCTCGTTGTAACCTGCATAGCTGTCAGCGTCGAATTATCGAGGGCTAGTGTACACTCTACCGTTCTCCATGATACGCTCATAAACACTATCTCTTGCCTCCATCCATTTATAACGGTTGGGACAGGGGAAGCATCTCTTGTCTGCAAGGCGAAGGCCTCGATCTAATGCAACCCAGAGCATAATCTGGGAGTAGGTGAAGTGCTGCTTATTATTTCGAACCTCCCAGATAGACATGTCAGGGTCGTCTAGAATGATCAAAACATAGTCAAGAATCTCACGCACAGCCTTCCACACGTCCCAGGGAACCGGCTTTCCATACTTATTGTACAGGTAAATCGCATCCATAAGCTCGCCATAAATGTCAAATTGCTGGTGAAACGCCGCACCGTTACCAATGCGAACAGGACTGCTTCCGCGATATCCTTCAAGGTGATCCAATGTCATTTCTGGGATGTCAGTTTCGCCACGGATGGTAAACATAATAGGCAATCCACCATCAGGACCACGCGAGTGCACAAAACGCTCCATGATGAACTCCATGTACGCATCAGCTTCGGCCCTGAAGCCAAGTCTTAATAGGATGTAGATGGTGAAACTGGAGTCTCGGATCCAAGAATAGCGATAGTCCCAGTTTCGTACGCCGCCGATGGCTTCAGGGATAGAGAAGGTAGGAGCTGCGATAATCGCGCCAGTGGGTTCTATCAACCTTTAGTTTGCAATTCGTTTTGAGAAGCCGTTTCATCCTACCGTATGTCATCATCTTGAGAATCATCAAACTCCGGGACACAACCTCTCTCCAACGTCCCTTGTACTTGGATTGCGCAATAAAGTTGTACCAAAAGCTCTGAGTAGCATGCTGCTGAGCATCCAGAACATCAGTTGTGATGTGCTCAGTGACGTGCTGCTGTAGATCATTCCGCAGAACGAAAGAAATAGTCTGGCCTTCTTCAATGCATATCTGGGCTACCAGCCCCTCGCCATGAATACCCTCACGCTTTTCTTTTCTAAATGTCATGGAGGGGCAGCTTGTTTCGTTCTCTCCTTTATCGACTGCAACGTCGAGTTGGAGTTGAACTCCTTTGCTACGGAAAGTGGCGACTTTGCTTATGGTATCAGTTGCTGAGTGGTGGGCTTGGTAGAGAGTCGTCTCATGCTTGTCTCTGCCATAGTTGAATGAGGGGAAGAGTTCAATGTCTAACGTGTCAGTCTCCCTCATTGATATTGCATCAAGGACAACTCTTACCAAGACTCATTGAACCACGAATGCATTCTACACGACGAACAAGCCATTTCTTGAGCTCGTCCTGAACTTGTGTAGCCTCTCGATATGCGTTGAGCTTGACACCTTTGGTGGTGACCTGAGTGCTCTTGGGACGAGGGAAAAAGTCGACCACATCAACTACGCCATCTTCGTGTATGGATCTTGTTTGAAGAATACACGATGAAGGTAAATACTGCTGTTTGGTGGTGCAGTTGACGTTTGGAGGAGGCGAGATAAAGAAATGGCCCCCCTTGTTCTTATCGAGCAAGCGGCAGAAGACAGAAGGGGAATCAAAGTCAGGCCTGCAAGTTACTGGTCAGTGTATGGTCCAAAAGCAAACACCATACTTTTAAGCATACTTACCAACACATGTAGTCAATGCTTCCATCAATTCCCACAAGCGCACAAGTGTGCATATTGCCAATCATTCCATAGTCCTCGATAGGGAGATAGCCTCCAAGCTGTCCCCGACGAGAACCTCCAGGAAGTGTTGAAGAGCGTCTCCCTTCCATTTTCAAATGCGATTGTATATTGTGAGTGTATTGAAAGTTGAAGAAACTCAGACGCTCTAGCTTCGGGAGCTTGGGATTGACAGATACCTTAGCTGGGAAGCCTCGGAATGATGTAATGGACCGTGTAAGCGGTTTAGACGAATATGTCTAGACTACCCCGGATACCCCGGCGAAGCACAAAACTGGATACTTATGGATCCTTCTTTGAAGTTCTAGTGAGCAACTTATGTCGTCTTGAGGGATCGCTTTGCAGTAAAGGTGAGAGTGAGATGCGCGGGGTTACTTATAAACTTTCACGATGTGTACTACGTACTGTCTCGACTTAGAGACATGGTGTGGATGACTACGCTATTACCTGATCGGCCATTCCCGAAAGAGAAGAGGCATTCTCAGGAGGCTTTAAGTCATGGTCGAAGCTGACCAAGTCGCTACCCTCTCGTAGTGCCAGTGAAAGGTAAGCATGCAGCATGGCACTTTTCAGAGAGAGGTCAGAAGCCGTGGCATTCAACAAACTCATCCAAGCCAAAACACAATAAATGTAGTAGTTATTATGAACCATGACATTAGATTACGTATATCTTACCAATGTATTTCACGACAAGAAGCAAGTTCAGGCTCTAGTGTGTACCAGAAAAGTTGACTTCTAAGCTAGGATACAAAAATAAACAGCCTAAGAAATCTGATGTAGGTAGTTAGCATAAACTGACCTACTAATTACGTCTCTTGTGTATGTATGCTCCTAGAGGCCAATTTTCTGATACTCTGATGAGCTAAGTAATTTCAATAACGCGAAACCTGATTCTCACAATCCATCTATAAAAGAGAATATGCGTAAAAAGGTCAGGAGAGATCACCCTTCCAATTAAAGGCATTTAGTATATTTGAAAGACTTGTATGTTTGATCATGGAAAAGTCCATATGATAGATGTCCATGCTCTACCCTTCTAATATCCGCCATGTACGGAAGAAACAATATGTCCCCTGCGCCACCTGATAACCGTGGTTACCTATGTTACATTAAAACAAAAGATATGGAGCCATTGTGTCGACTCTCACCCAGTATGACAAAGAAACCAGCCTATAGAGTCGTCATATATAGGCCATAATATTCAAAAGGAAATTGGGACGCTGAAATAAGTGTTCACTCCTAGCGGCGCTCGCTGGCCGTCGCAGGAGTCGGCTCATCAATATCGAGGCGATCAATGCTATCACGCAAAAGGCCAGTATTTTCCGCGTCTGTATCAACATCACGGTCGATGATTCCGCTGGTCTGACTTCCAGGAGAGCCAGGTTCGTCTTCGTCGGCATGTCGACCATGAACATTTTCTTGTGCATCATGGCGCATCTTGGTGATCTTGATGTAGTTATAAGCGGCGATGGCGGCCATGGTGGTGAGAAGACCGATGAAGTTGACAGGCGTCAGGCGGTCACCAAAGACAAGGGCAGCCGCACTAATAGTGACAACTTCCTTGAAAATACCAGCAATAGAGAGAGTAACGACGGAAGTTCGCTGCAGCAGGGCGAACTCGGAGGCCGTCATGCAAAAGGCAATACATCCGGGGAAAAGTAGGAAAAGGGGTGCCATGAAATAGCCCCATTCATTGGCCAGAACCTTGTATCCCTCAAGCAGATTTCCGATTCCCTCTACTGGCACGGCAAGGCAGATAAGAACAAGGAACATTACAGGAGTGAGGAAGAATATGCTGGAGAATGGGTTCGAGGTCGCAGGGTTGCGAAGAAGTAGGATCTGAGTCAGTGCCCATCGGAAACCGGAGAAAAAGGCGGCTGAGATGACGAGAGCGAAGCCACCAGCCTTGAACTCGACTTCACCAAACACCATGAGAACGACACCCAGTGTCATAGTAGCGATAATGGCGACAAGACGCAATGTCGGGGTTTCGAGACGGAAGGCAAAGGCGAACATGAGGACAAAGGCGAGTGAAGAGGACTTGCACATAGCTAAAACAGTTAGCAACTCGTATAGGAACGCATCTTTAGAGAACAACATACTGTAAAACGTAAGGCTGATGAATTTAAGAGAGGTATTGCCGAGTCCAATGTCGAGACCAGTCGCCGCACCACAGGGTCCAATACGGGTGAGGTAAAACATCTTGGTCATGCCGTAAGACTTGGGCTCGTCATCATGTCTTGACCTCCCCAGATCGGACTGGTGAACACCAGCCTGACTGGCACCATATCCTGGTCTCAAGGAGGGTATGAAGTATAGAACTAGGCCTGAGAGCACAAACTGCACTACCATGTGCATTGAGGTTGTAAACAAAGGAAAAGCGAAATTCAGACGGTCATGATCGAACATCCATTTGTTGTACTGTAAACGATGTCAGCATTAAGTACTCTAGAAAGAAAAGGAAGAAGAAAGGGAGAGGTTGTGAGATAACTTACGATCGATATTGATAACGAAAAGAGGTACCATAAAAGAATCAGGACCAGGTTAACAATCAAAGTCCTGAAAACGACCTTGTCTGCTTCTTTACGTTCCTCTTTTGAAATATCCTTTCTGTCCCTGGCAACTCTTTGGTCTAGTCGGGTATTTCTGCTGCGCTTCTTCTGCCGCCTCTGCTTATCCTTGCGGGTCAAGCCTGTCTCTTCGTCGTCCTGTAAATCTTCGTCGGTCAAGCTGTCGTCACCTGATTCGTCTTTGCCGATCGCGAAACCGTTCGCATCTAGATTTTCTTCAGATATTTTGGGCTCGATTGTCGAATTGCCGGGTATAGGGCCGCGGCTTGTATCACGAAGTCGGCTAGGTGATCCGGCCGGCCGAACAGCCATGTTGTGGCTGCTCCGCCGTCGCCGGTGTCCTGCAATGGGTTCCATCTCTATATCCCAGTCGCTTTCGCTCTCGTCCTCGTCGTTGACTGATCCGGCAACCCGGTCGCGAGATGGGCCAGCTGGTGTTTGGCTTCCTCCGCTTGCGCCTGGATTCGACGCTGGAGCTACCCTTGATGTACTTGATGATAATGTTGCTGCTATTTCCAAAGGGTTTGAGTCGGATACTGGTAGAGAGCTGTCGATGAGACGACCTTCAGGGGAGTCTGCAGCTGGAGCGTGAGTCGAAGATGAAGGGAGTGGTTGTGAGGAGGAGGAAGACGGCGAGGAGACAGGATGAGATCTTAGAGGAAGAGCGGTCATGATGGGGACGAAAGAACGGACTAGAGCAGGGGATAGGATGGGGCTTTCATAAGTCAATCAGTTAGTTAGTTAGGTGATGGTAATGAGCAGTCAGGTTGGGTTGGTCGATCTCTGGCTGGCTTAGGTGGTCGCAAGGACTCCATTCGTATGTACAGTAGTGCATTAGAAAAGGCGGAGGAGCTAATCCCATTGTGGCAATAGTTTAAGTCGGGGCCGTCATGGTAGGGGACCATAGTGCCGTGTCTTGGACCTTTTTTGGGTGGGCTGTGGATTGGGAGACTCTGAGCGAGCATCTAACTAGAGTGTCAGTGTCAGTGACGACCAGTGACCTGAATCTCTTGACGTTAGTAGTGCAGGTGCAGTTCTGAATTGGATGGATGGCACCTTTCATGCCGGGAACCTAGATCACGTACTTGATATGGAAGGCATTGCCTAGGGAGTACTTCTCATGTTTATACAGCTTCTAATCTCATGGACTTACTCTATCCAGCCCTTAGCTCTCTCTACATTAAGCTCGACATTCAGAGATTCTCCTGGTCCCTTTTTGTCCCTTTACCTTCAATCTGCTAACCCAGCAGCGAAAAATACAGAGTGGACCTTGGACGGTGTTCGGCCTCTTGGCGGTAACAAGGCACCCCGTGGCGCACTGCATTCAAGCTGCACGCGACACAGCATTTGAGTTTCAAAAAAGTGTCTTGATTGGTTCGAAGGACCCTGTTTCAAGGTGCAGTCAGCAGCGCGGTTATGTATGACTGGCTCCCATCGTGGGTAAGAAGAGCGGTAACGTAAAGGAATAAAGAAATCCTTTTTAATGTAGCAGCATCTCGTACAAGTTCCATTCTTAACGGCAGTGTTCTTGGACCAGCAAGATATAGGTACATCGAATTTGACGAGATTTGGCCAAGAGTCGTCGACTGCATCTGGTTTATGATTCGAGGCACAATTTTGCTACAATAAACCGACGAACTACTAAGGACTCAACTAAGAACTGTAAACCCTTTGCGGGGGTTGCATCATAATCCGGCAGCTAGAGATGTCTTAGTTAGTGGTTCGTCAGATGCAATGGACTAAGAAGGAAGCGGCGCATATCCATCTCAATACGGATACTAACGATCTCCAATCGACAGCGATCCGCTGCTGATCAAGTTCGCGCACGTGTGTATTGTTCGCAGCCGTCCGTGTGATACATTTCCTAGCCTTGCTTGTGCAACCCTCGAGTCAATACTGGTCAGCCAGTCTATATCACAGACTATTATGAATTGTTTCGCGGCAGGATTTCAATATTTACGGAGTATTATCCTATGTATTGAAAACACAACCAGACGACTTGCAGTCGAATTGCTGACCCACTAATCCAGGGGTAACGGGAGGTCTCACAGCTCGTATCGGATGGGGCTTGATCTTGCATAAAGTCCAAGCACTACCTACCTACCTAGACATGTACGGACAGGCACTCATTCATCATTGCATCGTATCAATGCTCGGTGAGTTCCTGGTCTGAACTAATTATTGACAGGAAACCCCCTTTTCAAACTACATTCTAACCCGCGATGTCACCTCCGGGAGACGGCATTTAAGGTCTTGGCGAGAGTAACCTTCCAGTGCTGATCAGGTAATACCAAATTAGAAACCAGATGCTTGCAGCAGTATCTGTAGGTTGTCCCTGAATTTTACAGCCCCATGACGGAGGTTCTTCTCTTCCATCCGAGACAGACAAGGGCATTCCCGTCGACGCCGGACCCAAGCTCTCGGTCCACCAATGACAATTACCTGAGACATTCGGACTGCAAATCGAACTTCGCATCGAAGCTCTTGTTATTAGAGCAAGTTTTGAAAATTCAAATCCTTCTGTGGAGTAGGTAATGGCTGAGCTCTTATAAAGGATATACAACCCTCAGGGTATCCAGAGTGTCGAGTAGAAGGGATGAAATTGTTAATTTAGGCCGTTCCGGTCAAGATTTTGTGGTGCGTTTGTTTCTTATGTCTTATTAAATCGTATTCGTTTTGGGGGCCACATAACCTCATCCATTTTGTCCGCGGCTCTGTGTATATCCTGTTCAGTCTCACGTCTCTCAATCAAATGGTGTACAGTACATTGCACGATGTCTTCACCTGACCTGCCAAACTATCAGTCAGTAAGTAGCCTTGGAACACAACTCATGTGTTTATGAAATGATCATATGATCCATACCCTAGAAGCGTTGAATTAACCTATAATTGCTCAGTAGGGTAGTACAACCAAGAGCTTCGTGGCTTGTGAGGTGTGTTGTTTGTTACTCGAGCGTACGAGACCTTCAAGATCGCGGAGAACCCGTGTAGGGTAGTGTAGTATGACTGGGTATGAGAACAATATGGAAACCCCCTCAACCAGTTCGGGATATTACAAAACACTTATGCTGACACTTCATTAGTCAGTGAACAGTTCTCTTTTTCAAGATCCGAGATGATGGGTGAAGCGCATGTTAGAAGCAAAAAGGATTCTCATCCTAGTGGCAATTGAGACTTATACACTCCAACAGCGCATACTTAGTATACCTAGGGTAGGCGACGACTGGGCAAAAAGGAACTCACAGCATCATATAGAGGCCGACTCAGCATGCCTCATAAGTAACAAGCATTTCAAATCGGTGCATGATTGTCGGGGAACGCTACTGGATTTTTCACACTTCATAATGTATTTGTAGTTTTGAATAATGCGACCAAGAGTCCAAACTGCTGCGATGATACTACCATCTGGTGTATTGATTTGCTTAGGTATAATATACTACCAACCAGGCCCTGAATTAATGCACTTATGCTGAACATCATACGTAGTTCCTAACACCAAACACCGAATGGAACTTTTCCCTCGGGCTAGAAAGACGCAGATCAGCCGAGTAGTCGAAGACCATTCTTGGTCTTTTGACCGGGCTTGACCACACCGCTGCCGCCTTGGGGTCCCAAGTTTGGTTCATAGCCAGCACCGCCGCCATGACCACCATGACCACCCTTCTTGTTCTTATTTTTCTTTCCGTTCCTGTCCTTTTCTTTGACGTTGGCCACTTTGATCTCGGTGTTGGCTTTACGAACTGTAACAGGATGACTTTGGATGTATTTGCCGTTCATCTCCTTGGCGGCTTGGAAGAAGTCATCGGCATCGCTGAAACTGACAAAGCCGTAGCCCTTGGATTTAGATGTACGCTTGTCACGAATGACACGGGCCTTTTGCACAGACTGCCAGCGCGAAAAGGCCTTTAGGAGGGCGTCGTCGGTGGTTTCGCCAGCGAGATTACCAACAAAGAGTCGCAGATGAGCAGGATCCCACTCGAGGAGGCTGTCGTCCGTCCACTTTTTGCCGCCGCCTTCCCGAACGACTGTCTTCTTGCGCTCCTGGTTCGCAGCAGTGGCCGCCGCTGCCGCGGAAGACTGGCTTTCGGTTCGAGGTGCTGCAGGACCGACAGTCTTGTCCTTGTTGTCTGCCGGAGTACTCGAGTATGCGCTTTGCCATTGAGCTATCTGCGCGGCCATCTCCGGGTTGTATTCTGGCCCAGCTGTGCCTGGCGTAGGGAACGGATTTCTAATCTGTGGTGCTGCGCCATAGCTTTGAGGTTCGTAGCTTTGAGGTCCGTAATTTTGTGCGCCGTAACTCTGTGGACCGTGACTCTGAGTTTGTTGAGGGTATGAGTATGCTGCAGCCGAGCTCACCGTGCCGGGAGCAGTAGTCGGGTAGGATGAGTATGACGGGCCATACTGAGCTGCGGGAGGAGCGGTGGTAGCTGGGTAACTCGAAGGGCCGGAGTATGTCGGCGTGACGTGGGAGTACGCAGGCTTCGAGGCGGCCTGTGCCGCTGAGGAGAAAGCCGGCTTGAAGCCTGACTTGGAGGCGGGAGGTCTCGGTGGGAGAGAGCTGTTGCTGATGCCTGGAGGGGGAGGGTACGCCATGATGAATACAGAAGAAGGCGGTGTAGTGTTGCGCAAAAACGTACCTTGAGCCAAGTTCTGCTCAAAGTTCCTCTTTCCAGAGATTTCTCAGCAGTTTTTACAGTTTGTTGCTGGAAGATTTGATAGTGCGCGCGCTGCGACGATGTAACGCAATTCGTGATGGTGGTGTGGTTTAGTGAGAGAACTGAAGAAAATGGATCTTGACAAGGCTGCGTTTTCTTTCAGGCTATCTCAGCCTTGCAATCATGATATAAATGGGTCCATTCGCCAGTCACGTGCTTTGGCCATAAATGTCATCATGACTTCTCTGATTCATGGACTTGAGTAACTTTAGAACCATCAGAATGCAAAATGAATTTTTTCAGATCACCCCTAATAATTGGGCATCCTATTTTGTCCTGTACGCTTCTTGAGTTTGCTGTGGACGGTGTGCTTGAAGGTCTAGGTTAACCCCCACGAACGAGCCATATATCACTCTCAACCCTTCAGAAAAAGTTTCATGAAAGCACTACATAAGATTTTAGATGCGGAGAAATATGCACCTCATGATATCTGTCAAGTCTCGTTGGGCACGGTCGTAAATTCATGTATGAGGGTCGTGGGGGACACAGCGTTGCTAGATGGAATCTAGACATCTCACTCATCATTATACTTATCCTGCGCTATTACTGTAACCACAGAATCTACATCAGCGTATGTTGATTGTTGAAAACTGAGCAATCAACTAATTTGAGTGTTCCAAATACTATATCATCAATCAACCGCCATGGCTTTATTCGCCTGTGTGTGGGGGTCGACGATGATTCTATGTCCAGGTTTGGCAAGTTTCGATCAACTTGGGGAAAAAGGCGCACTTGCACCATTTGGGAGTGAGTTATCTGGGTATCGATGCGTAATTTTTATTGAGCATGGGATGTGGTTAAATGAATGGAATTGATCCATCATCAAGCCGACTTGGGCGGCAGAAGCTGGCGGCTAATTTGGATCGAACCGATGCAACGGAACCTGAGACATGATTTCCCAAATGCAGTGATGCGCAGCGGTCTGCTGGGGTTTCGCATTCGAAAGAGCCGAGTCAATTAGAATTCGGGATTGTCAGGCGAACATAATGGCATAAAGATATCATCCTGGGCTGTTAGTTATACCCAAGACGGCCTCTGAGAGATCCGCCGCGGAAGTAGATGGATGAGAGCTGAGGCGTGTTTCGCTTGGCTGTCTCGTTCTGGGTTATCCATGAGTGAGTCTCCTGTATGTTTCGTCATGAGCGACTTCGGACTCCAGCGAGGCTGGACTGCCACCTATTGAAATCGGCGCTTATACCGCGCCGTAGTACCTGTTGCCGGACCAATGTCCGGTGGAGTAGCTAGAAGTCGGGCAGGCTGAGTCGAGGTGAGCGTACACCTGGGTTGAGAGTACACCTGTACTGGCTGATGGTTGAGTCCTATTTGCGGCCTTTTTTTCTCTGGGCTTCCATTTGTTTGTATCCGCCTTTCGGGGGCATCGGTACGGATTTGTGAAGGCTAAGGCGCGTTGGGGTTCGGTTTATTGTCCGACCTATGGAGAAGTCAATCGGCACGGCAGTGATTACACGAGGCCCGGAAGACTGTGGACCCTAGCACTCGGACAACATGGAATAATGGCATGAAGAACAAGAAGGCTAGAAGTTATCCTGTCCGTAGTAACGAGTGAAAATGTTCAGGGTTGATGCTTTTTGCATGATGGATTCTTGAACGGAAGCCACGGATGGCAAGCAAAACCAAAACTGATATGCGGCTCGGTTTGTACGAGATTTGTATTGCTTGTGTCACGGTTTCAAAAATCTTGGTAAGCTTTGGGGTTCTTCTTGGGGGTAAGACCGCAGCAGCACCGCAAAGTCGTCATAACGTTGGAGCTGAGGGGCGCAGAGGGGCCCGGGACCTGGAGGGGTAAATGCTGGGCGGACTTGTTTTCAGTGCTGTGTTGATACCGCTAAAATATTGTGAGGAAAAACCCATCTCTGGAACTTGGTGTCCGTTGGCTGATGGACCCCTACTAGAGGTGATTGACCAATGGAAGACAGTTTGCAAGCACAAGGAAGTGGAGGGGTATCAGTTCAGTCATCATGATGGATGCTGAGGAATTGAACAAAAGTTTGAGTTAGAAAGTGTACATACAATCGGCTAATACTTATGAATAAAGTTGGTAATAATGATGAGGAATATTACCTACCTATTGATCATATGCAACTACCATCTTTCTTCAATTCAAGAAGAGAATAAAACTAAAGACTGGAATCGGGACACATGTAGTCAAGAAACAAAACTTAGGTACTAACAATCAATTTAATGCCATGGATGAAAACATCCATCATCAGGTTCGTTCTCGGCCGCATCGCGCTGTGACGAGGGAGGAGTGACGATGACGATACGCACTTACCTAGCAAAGGCCCCGCCAATCAAGGCGGATTCTCCACCACTCTTGGCGTTATGCCAATTGTATTGGGTTGGTTTTGAGCTGCTGCTTAGTTGAGCGAAGCGGTCGCAGAAAAAAAGGTGGTCCAAGAGGTAAAGTGTACCTACCTACTTGTAGGTACTGATACTCCCATGCTTGCGGACAAGGTACCGAGTGCCCAACTTTAGCACGGGTGTGACAACATCCATCAGATTCATCGGTCCCAAGGCCCAGTCCCCCCCAAGCCAGGTTCTGTATCCGTACAGCAGTACTTGAACTTTACATTTCCTCCCACCTTTTTCTCCTTCTTTTCTTCCTCTTCTTCAATCATCCTCACAAACCTCATTCCACTCTATCACTTATACCCCTTCATCACATAATATAGCCCATCATGTCTGGCCCTGTGTAAGTTTGAAGCTCCCCTCTCGCTCCTGCCTCTTGATATTACCCCACCACCCCTCCAATACCTCTCGTGGCGATGCTCTCATTCTCTCATTTCCGCGCGCTCCGGGCGCTGGCTAAGGGGGGAAAGGGAAAATGAAGCAATCGTCATGATAGAGGATGGTACGGAGTGATGCTGCGGATGACAATTCCCATCTTCATCATGAACGCAGCTCATGCTCTTTTCTTGGGGTAGAGCTCGTCTCGCTCACCTCAACCTGGGCGCCCCTCAACAACAACATACTTCTTCTGCCTCACCCTCAAGCTCTGATACGACCAAGAATGCGACGAATGCTAACAACATGCCAAGTGCGGATCTGGGTCTTATCGGCCTTGCTGTCATGTAAGTAAATTTCCAAATCCAATTCTGGCTCAGCCAGCAATATCTTGTACTTACTCACATGTCTTACAGGGGACAGAACCTTATTCTGAACATGGCTGACCACGGCTTCACCATCTGCGCCTTCAACCGAACCGTTTCCAAGGTCGACCGATTCCTCGAGAACGAGGCCAAGGGCAAGTCCATTGTTGGCGCCCACAGCGTTGAGGAGTTCGTCAGCAAGCTCAAGTCTCCTCGCCGTGTCATGCTTCTGGTCCAGGCTGGCCAGGCTGTTGATGACTGGATCGAGAAGATCCTGCCCCTCCTTGACGCCGGCGACATCATCATCGACGGTGGTAACTCCCACTTCCCCGACTCCAACCGCCGCACCAAGTACCTTGCCGAGAAGAACATCCGCTTCGTCGGCTCTGGTGTCTCTGGTGGTGAGGAGGGTGCCCGATACGGCCCCTCCATCATGCCCGGTGGTAACGAGGAGGCCTGGCCCCACATCAAGGACATCTTCCAAAGCATCTCCGCTAAGAGCGACGGCGATGCTTGCTGTGAGTGGGTTGGCGACGAGGGTGCTGGTCACTACGTCAAGATGGTCCACAACGGTATTGAGTACGGTGACATGCAGCTCATTTGCGAGGTAAACAGAACCGCCCCCACCCACACCCCCCAACCCCCCCCCCACCACC
>JAAVUH010000057.1:0-70284 GCA_014899045.1 Fusarium palustre
GACCATGACCATGACCATGACCCATGCATCCACCCCGGGTCTCCATCCGCCCCCCAGACGTGGACGTGTTTGCGATGTCGATGTGCTTGTCTGAGTGGGTAACGAAGGGTTTCGGCCTTCTCTAGCCTTTGATTTCCTCTTCTTTACCTTGGTACATGAGTATTGTACCATGTGCCCGCATGAGTTAGTCAATGTATGGATGGGTGCTTCTATCTGCCTTGCCTACCTATATGGGGATTTCCATTGGTTTTTTTCTCTTACTCTATCTCTCTTGCTCTAATATTTGTATCCGACTCTGCCCTCAACTTTCCCTCTTCTTCTCTTTCAGTTCACGATACCCTTCTGTTCTGACATTTGCACTTACACTTGTACAAAAGTACCGTCTTGGCGTAGTAGCCTTCTCCAGTGTATGCCTCTCTCTATCTCTCTCTCTCTTTCTCATTCTCTTACACATGCCGGGTTCACCATCCTTGTCTCATCCCTCTTTCCCCTTGACACAGGCTTCAGCTCAGGCCTCAAAGCATTGACATTTTTACTTAATTTGGATACCGTTACAACCCGTACAGTAATAAAGTATGACCAGTTTTTGCTAACATTCGACTGTTTTTTAAGCATATAAAGTCGGTCCACGTACTTGGAGTAAATCTATTACTACCACATCTACCCCACGACCCTTACTCGCCTCGACTTGTACCCCGCCAAAAAGTTCTACTGCTCGTCACCCCCACTACAACAACTACAACCTACACCTACAGACCTCATCTTTTTCAACGTATTTTGCCAAAATGAGATTGACTACCGAGAATATCAACCAGCGTGTCGTCGCCGCCAAGTATGCTGTCCGTGGCGAACTTGCTGTCAAGTCCGAGGAGTACCGGGCCAAGATCGCAAAGGGCGATACCGGCGACCTTCCTTTCAACGAGGTTATTTCTGCCAACATTGGCAACCCTCAGCAGCTCGATCAGAAGCCCATCACCTTCTTCCGACAGGTCGCCAGTCTTCTCGAGAACCCCATGCTGCTCGAGAACGAGGAGGCCCTTACCAAGCACTTTGGCTACAAGACCGATGTCATTGAGCGCGCCAAGTTCCTCCTGAGCAAGATTGGCTCCGTCGGTGCCTACAGCGCCAGTACTGGAGTTCCTGCTATCCGTGATAGCATCGCACAGTTTATTGAGCGTCAGTTATGCTGTCCTTGGATATATATCATGTCTTACTAACCATTCCCAGGTCGTGATGGCTTCCCTGCTGATCCCGATCACATCTACCTATCCGCCGGTGCCTCTTCCGGTGTCAACACTCTCCTTAACGTCATCTGCGCCTCTCCCAAGACGGGTATCCTCATCCCTATTCCCCAGTATCCTCTTTACACCGCCACCCTGTCTCTCCTTGACGCCACCGCTGTTCCCTACCTGCTCGACGAGTCAAGGAACTGGGGCACTGATGTCGATACTATCCGCGCCTCTTACGAGAAGGCCACGGCCGACGGCATTGATGTCCGATGCATCGTTATCATCAACCCTGGTAACCCCACGGGTGCTTCCCTTCCTGAGGAGGACATCCGCGCCGTTCTCGAGTTCGCCAACGAGAAGAACCTAGTCGTTATGGCCGATGAGGTCTACCAGACAAACGTCTTTATCGGCAAGTTCCACAGCTTCAAGCAGGTCCTGTGCACACTCCAGAAGGAGAACCCCGGCAGGTTTGACGGTCTCGAGCTCGCATCTCTTCACAGTGTCTCCAAGGGTATGGTTGGCGAGTGTGGCCACCGTGGTGGTTACTTCGAACTTGTCAACTTTGACGCAGATGTCGAGGCCAACATCTACAAGTTCATCTCCATCATGCTCTGCGCCCCCGTCATTGGCCAGTGCATCGTCGAGTTAATGGTCAACCCTCCTAAGCAGGGACAGCCTTCATACGAGCTTTACAAGAAGGAGTACGACGGTATTTTCGCTGGTCTTCAAGAGCGTGCTACCGCCCTGCACAAGGCTTTCTCCCAGATGGAGGGAGTTGAGTGCGCCGAGCCCCAAGGTTCCATGTACCTCTTCCCTACCATCAACCTTCCTGAGAAGGCCGCCGAAGCTGCCAAGGCAGAGGGCCGAAGCGCCGATGAGTTCTACTGCATGCGTCTTCTTGAGGCTACCGGTATCTGCGTCGTTCCCGGTTCCGGTTTCGGTCAGAAGGAGAACACTCTCCACTTCCGAACAACCTTCCTCGCTCCTGGTACCGAGTGGGTTGGCAGCATCGTCAAGTTCCACAAGGAGTTCCTCGACAAGTACCGATGAAGTAGCAACAACGACCCGAAGGAGTCGTGATATCGGAAACAGGCCCCACTGCATCTATCGCGGGCCCGATCGTGCGGCGGGGTCCCCAGAGGGGTTTTCGGTGGTGCGGATCCGAAGGTTCGGGACTGCACTGTTGGCACGAGACCCACGGTGTGCGGATGAAAAAGAGACAAAAAGGTGTCGTTCGACGAGAAACCGCATTGCATTGTTTAGCGTACTAGTCAGTATTGGATAGACAGAAGTTCACCAATCTAGAATTTTTATGATGTGTTAAATCTGGACGACTTTGGAAAGTGTGAGCGTATCAGGACTCAATCCTGGGGTATGGATGCACCATGCAGTCGTGTTGCTGATCTTTCGATGTCTGCCACCCTTGTCTGCAGGCGCAGGTACAAAAGAGCAATCCTGGGGTAGCCTGATTTTTGTCTCTATAACATCATCCAACACACATGCAACCAACTCCACAGTTATCGCTTCGGTGTGCACGACGCGGGGTGAACATCAGACCACTTTTTGGTGCCTCACCAGGACCCGGCCAAGTCTATTACCACAATGGCCTGTCTAATTTATATCATACAGTCAAGCAAATAGGTGAAGGCGTGGGATTCATCTTCTTCTAACCCGTTTCCTCCCCCACTGCGTTGGCTTTCATAGCATGACAATACCAAATACCAGCTAACCCATCCGTCTCTCCCATCTATGCTCTCTCGCTACCCCTCAGCCGCACAGCCTGGCCGTACTTTTGTAGCTTTGTAATGAGCTGATCGCCCTGTCGCACAACGTCTTGGTATTGCTTGTTCTTGTCATCGGGGCGGTTGGTCTCGATAACACCCTTGCCTGTCACGCGGTCGATAGTGCAAGGAATGCGACCAGCAGCAATGAAGCGGGCGAGGTCACTACATCAGTAACGTTAGCTTGCATTCTTTCGTGTGATAGTGGAACAGATAACATACCGGTCGAGGAAGTCAACAGTGACACCAAAGTCGTTGGCCATGCTCTCGAGGCCGACAACACGGTAGCTTTGCAGGAGCTGCTGGTAAGCGCGAAGTCGCATCTCCCGGATGAACCAGTTCTTGTGCTCATGAAGGTAGCGATCCTGGTTCAGGAACGCCTCCTCGACGTTGGCGAGAGACGTGAAGAAGGCCTTGTAGTCGCCCTTGTACAAGCTGCTGACGAGCAACGCCAAGGGGCTGAAGTCGATAGCCATCTCAGCTTCGGGCTGATCAGTGCTCGTGCCCAGTGTGGTCAGGTTCACAGCAGCGGTGGCCGTCTTAGGTGCCTTCGCGCCGGTAGTATCATCAGCACCTGGGCCAGCACTGAGAGCGCCGCTAAGAGCTAGCAGCTTGTCTTCACCATCACCAAGAATTGCCTTGATCTCTGGTGCATCAACAACCTTTGACTTAAAATCGACTCGCTTAAGGGAAACTGAGCCAGCAAGAACGGAATACACAACAAGGTTGGAGTAAGTGCAGAGCTCGTAACTGGTAAAGGTGGAAAGAGAGTCGAGGAGCAGTGGTGCAGCGAGATTGTAAGATCGAACGGTGAGCAGGTGTAGGCCCTCGTAGGCCTTGAGGCGGTTGCGGCGGTCCCAGTCACCACCTGTTTCGACAAGGCCCCTGGCGCGCTCAACATGCTTCTTCACGAGAGGCTTGTCACCATAAAACAAGCCCATACGTATTATAGCAAGAACGAGGTCGATCTTGGTACCGAGGATACCCGTCTTTTCGAAGAGGCTCTCGTAGGCAGCGATAGCCTTATCCTGTAGGGGTGTTAGCACGCAGAGCTCGAATTGCTACAAGACCATAAACATTGAAGCAGGAATGGACATGCCTTATCTCCCACTCGAGCCCAGAACTCTGCTCGCTTGCCTTGGGCGGCCATGACCTCAGTATCGCCAGCTTGCTCCAAAGCGTCATCCTCCTCTTTCTGGATCTCTTGTAGCTCACGATCGTTGTCCTCCGTCAGCTGGTTGTAAAGACCCTCATCCCAAGGGAGACTGATGTTGGCAGCAGCAGGCTTGGTGGCGATCATTCCAACGAGGCTCGACTTCCTGCTAAGAGGCCGGCCGGGAGCAGAAGCGCCGCCCTCGCCAGCAGTGTTGAGGACGCCATCGATCGGGTGAGCGAGATATCGGTAAAGGGGAGCCATCTTGTCCTGAGCGATGGCATCTTGGAGAGCCTTGACAGCGGCTTGTTGCGCAGTCTTAGTGGCGTAGCCGTTTGTGAGGGTGAAGACATGCTGAGAAAGAGGCAGCAATGGCCATTTCGCGTACTGAGGGTCGGAACCCATGAGAACGGTGATCGGTGGTCGTCGAGTATATGTCTGGTTTTAATGCACAGAATGCGATATCAGGGAAGCTTTGTGGCTCGTTAGGTGTGACGGTATTGACTGTTGATTGTTTGATGTTGCTGTGTTTGGAGATGGATGACGAGAGAAGCTCAGAGATAGGTCGGTAGAGCTTGGTGTTGTATGGCATGAACAATGGCAGGCAATTGGATGGCAAGGCGACAGTGGAGTGAGTGGCCCGGGCGGTTGTTGCAAGGCTCCAGCGGGACACGCACTGATTGATGTTAGTCCATACCTTGAGCGGTACGTACCGAATTCAGAAGTTGTGTTAACAAACCACTCGTTGAATATCAAGAAATATCTATATCAATTGGTTTACACGGCTTTTAATTGCTAGAACCACTAAGCCAAGTACACAATATATGATGTCAGTTTATAACTCAATGGTTTGATGTAACCTTTTTTCAATTTCAAGGTTCTCATTGTTGATCAGATTCACGTACTCCCATCTCAACGTTCCTTACTGCTGTAACACCGTCACCAATTGAAAGTAAAAAAGAGATATATTAAATAGGATACAGAGGCCCAACTGAGTCTTCCCTTTCCAAATATCAAATCTTTTTCAAAACCATATCTGCATTAAAACTTAACAAACAGATCGCCAAGCCGAAAGAGTGCAGGGTAGTCTGCATGGCCCAAGCGCCTGCAGATAAACTAGAGATTAGATAACTTAGAGGACTTCCTCATCTCATATCCAATCCTCAAACTTCAACTTTACATTGAAATCACAATACTGACAGCTTGGCATTGATAAAACTCTCGTCGGAACAGACCTCCAAGATGGCTAGAGATTCGGATCGCGCTGAAGACGATGAGCGCAACGGTCGTAAACGCCGTGCCAATGACGAACCGCAAGACGATCTCCCCCAACCCTACAATGCTAAGTCGCTCCAGCCAGCAAAGCGACGCGCCCTCTCCCCGTCAGAACAACCTCGGAAGTTGAAGCGTCCCGGCGCGCGCGCGCGTATCTCAGAAGCCGAGCGAGAAGCCATTCGACAGCGTCAGCTCGAAAGAGAACGAGAGGCTGCGGCAGACGACGCTGCTGAAGCTGAACAGGAGAGAATTCGGAACAACAGCGATCTCGTGAGACAACACTACAACAATGTACCAGAACGCGGTCGCGACTGGAGAACGAGGGATAGTAAGATCAAGGGATTGCGCGTTTTCAACAATTGGATTAAGAGCTGCATCATTCAGCGATATTCACCGGACGAAGATCATACTCCCGGCTCGCGCGAGGCTGGACGCTCCAGCGGCAAAGATCTTCTTGTGCTCGATATGGGATGTGGAAAGGGCGGCGACTTGAACAAATGGCAGCAGGCCCCTCAACCCATTCAGCTCTATGTTGGTCTGGACCCGGCTGATGTGAGTATCGAACAAGCTCGTGATCGCTACAGAACTTTGGGTAGTCGTGGTGGACGAGGTGGGCGAGGCGGTCACCGACGGCCTGCACCTCGCTTGTTTGATGCTCGTTTCCACGTCAAGGATTGTTTTGGCGATACTATTGAGAATCTTGAAATTATCCAGCAAGTCGGCTTCGACCCTTCACCTATGAATCGCCGAGGCTTCGACGTTGTCAGCATGATGTTTTCCATGCACTACGCTTTCGAGTCCGAGAAGAACGCGCGAAACATGCTCCGCAACGTCGCAGGAGCACTCAAAAAGGGAGGACGATTCATAGGCTGCATCCCCAACTCCGATGTTCTCGGCGAGCGAGTCCGTAAATTCAATGAGGAAGCTGCTGCTAAGCGCGCAGCCAAGCAAGATGCGGCGAAGGACGGCGACGGCTCAACAACCCCGCAGCAAACAGAGCCAGAGGACGGAGAATTGGAAGAGGGTGAGGAGGAGCCAACTGCTGAATGGGGCAACTCTATCTACCGAGTGCGCTTCCCTGACAAAACACCAGATGATGGTGTGTTCCGACCTGCATTCGGCTGGAAATACAATTTCTTCCTGGACGAGGCTGTAGAAGAAGTGCCCGAGTACGTCGTACCGTGGGAGGCTTTCCGTGCTCTTGCCGAAGATTACAATCTTGAACTGCAGTTCCACCGCACATTCCCCGAGATCTGGGAGGCCGAGAAGGATGATCGGGAGCTAGGCCCTCTGAGCGAGCGTATGGGTGTACGTGAGCGTGGCGGTGGCCCCCTGCTGGTATCTGATGAGGAAATGGAAGCTGCTAGCTTCTACGTTGGCTTTTGCTTCTACAAGGTCTAGTCTCTTGTACCGGTATAGGAAACAGCATCATGGACTTGGCGTTGGGGAGATTATGTAACATATATATAAGAGAGGGCTGCAACCGCATTGAGAGCCTAGTAAAAGAAGAAAAAATGATATTATTATATTTATTTCTGACCAAGCTTATCTGTGGAACTGGGTATCATTTTCTTCGCGAATGGGAAATATAACTCCTTCTCATGTAATTATAAGTGACTTTCAATGAAACCATGACCCAAATCCAGTCGACTGTATACAAGCTTTGCTATAGCAATTAGAAAGCGTTAGTCGCGCGTCGCCAAATTGTCAATGCAGCAACACCAGCACAAGCTGTAGCCCCAAGTGCGATGTATAAACTCGTCCTATCGGGCCCTTCTTCGTTGCTCTTGGGAAATGCAGTGCTAGGGGTCGTAGCAGCATCTGCGTAGGCCACGAAAAGCTCACTGATACTGCCCCAGGTGACACTGACATGCAGTGGGAGGCTCATACTAAGTGAAGAGGTGTATTGATCTGGTTGAAGTTCGCAGCGTTGGTTGGTTTTGTCCTTGTCGGCTTTGAGTGCAGTGTATATAGAGGGAAGCTCATCGAGGTGCGGGTACTTTTTTCGCAAGTCGACGATATGAGAGAACGAGTCGGGGTCCGACGAGTCGTATGCATAGCAAATGAGATCGCATGCGTCCAACTTTGCCCGGTTCTCGAGGATTGCAGGTTCAAGTTCACCAAGCTCCTCCAGGATCAGATATACTTGCTTTCCGCCAGGTAACTCGACACTGTTTACTGCGCGGCGGGGTTTAATAGTCGGATGGTATAGACCATAAAAGGGTCTGTTGAGAAACGAGTCGAGAAGAGCAGATTTTCCTGCACCCGATGCACCAAGAACGTAGCAAAGTACTACGTTGCGCTCAACTCGACCAAGACGATTTCTCCTCTTACGAGGCTTCGTGATCTTAAGTGCAGCGGTGATGGAGTCCTTGGGATTCGAAGGCTCAAAACCGAGATAGGCAAGATACTCGATAGTGGTCTTGGGTTCAATGAAAGTTGTCATGCTCCACTGAGCAAGCCAGCCTTGCAGAGTAACATGGCCAGCCTCGTTTCTTACGGTTGAGGATGGGAACGATGAATCGGTCCAAGAACTAGGCAGTCCTGGAGCCGGGGCAAACAGAGCCTCCAGCTCCTCATCATTGAGGCCGCCATCGTTATCCTTGTCGAAGATCAAGAACAAGTCCACAAAGAATCTATAACCGGCAGGACTCAGCTCAGCAGACGAGTATTCTGGAACCTCAAACTTTGGCCGGATGAACTTGTCTTCAAGGCTCAGACTATCGGTATAGTGGAACTTCCGAAGAATGATCCAAATAGTCTCGTGGCGTCCCTTCTCAGCATAAAGCTTGTTTAGCTGCAGAAATCCCGGCAGATCAATTCCCTTTTCAAGATCAGAAGCGGGCAACGTTTTTGAGATGCTAAGTTTGATGTTATCCAGATCGTTAGTCGTCAGAGGTTTGTCGAAACATCGGGCTTGGAAGTCACGCATTTCCTGCTCGTTGAGGTAGCCATCCTGGTCTTTGTCGCAGAGGTAGAAGATACGCTTTAAAGCGTTGATACATAAAGGCTTGAGATGACCCTCCTTATAATCGAAGAGAGGAGCGATTGGGTGGGTCACAGCCTTTTGGCAAAGGAAGAATACTTCGTTTACGTTCCGATGATCGCGGGCGCTGGTACGGATGCAAGAGTCGACCTCACGAAACTCTGCCATGACGGGTAGCAGTTCCTCCTCAACTACCTGCGGCGTGGTGCCCTGACCGACCAAATCGGATTTATTGGCGCATAACACGACGGGGACGTTGACACCTAAAGATCGAAAATACGGCATCCAGAATAGTGCTACCCTTTCATAGCTGTAGTGGTCGGCGTAGACAAGAAGGATGACATTGCACTTTCGAATTTCTTTTCGTAACGTAGTCCGGTCCTGTGGGCGAGCTGAGGTATCCACGATGGTGGTCGAGACATTTTCGGGAGTACCGATACTCGGCGGGATGGTGATTTGAGGAAGGACGGGTTGGATCTTGTTGTTGACAAACTGATCTTTAACAAGAGAGGCGATGAGGCTGGATTTACCAGTGCTTTCGTCGCCGCAGACACAGATCCTAACTGCACAAGGGAGGTTAGTCATTTGTTTTAGTATGTCGTTATAGTTGTCGAGTAATGACTTGGCAAGGGTCGAAGGTATATGAAAAGATGATTATAGGGCGTTCGTACCAGTGGCCATGATGGAGATATTATTGGAGTTTTTGGTCCGAGTATGTCGTCATTAAGGTTCCATACCCAAGAGGGGACTGGACTGTGGTCTGCTGATATCGTGGGTTCAGCCGTCCGTCGATCGTGGGGAATGAGCTGTAGTGACAGTAACAGTAGCAGCAGCGTTGGGCTAATTGCAGAGGGAAAAGTGTTGGGGATCAATGTCAGTTGTTTAAATATACTAAAGAGAAGAACTGGGTAGAAGGAAGACGGTGAAAGACGATTGATTGTCGGATGCAGATCGATCAGACCATGTTTCAGTTGAAAATAGAAACAATACAGCACAGCACAGCAGTGTAATGCAATGCAAGACAATGCAAGACAAGTAAAGTGTACTGTAGTGCAGGCGTCAAGAACACAGTAGATGCAGCTAGCTCGGGACAGGCACAGAACTAGGATGGTTGTGGTTGATGGCAGAAAAGAAGTGTTGCGACGAGCAAGGATTGGGCGGTTTTGGGGACGATCAATTAAAGTTGCGTCCCCCTCTGCCCTGCCCGCCTTCTGTCTGAGGTTGGGTTGAGGTTTGGTGTGTTGTCATGTGTGGAACCAACCACTGTCGCTTCACCTCGACTCACCGCACGAGCCTGAGTCTACAGGGAATAAAACACTCCACATACAGCTTCTAGCAACATCTATGGATAGTTCTTTGATTTGTACAGAGTAGCTGGGCGCCTATTTTAATTTGACCTGATTTTGTATTTAGCCTATGATCAAGTTGGTACCTGTTTCACACTAACATGATGACTTCTTTCAGTGATCTTAACATACTATGACACTGCCTAGATATTTGGAGTATCCGTCTATGTGTAGACTGGTGAACAACACAAACGCACTATGGGATTCCCATCCTCAGGCGGCACTACATTATGCTCAGTATGTTGAGGTTATCAGTTCGCTGCACCGTACCGAGTGATACGCCATTTCTTGGCCCGATATCCGGGCCGTTGAAACAGTCAACGAAAGGCACGCATGCATGCTGGGAGATCGGCAGCCGATAGAAAAGAGTCTATATCGTATCTACGTTGATAATTATGTCACCTCCGCGTTGGCTTCTGGAACCCTGCCCGTTGACGGTGCTTTCCCCAGTTCTTACCCCACACTATCGTCTGCGCCTTCCTGCGCGCATAGTCCGATTCAAGTCCAACATCCGCTGCTCAAATACTCCTCGGCTGTTTCCTCCCAGCCTCACACTTCAAGGTTGAGCCTGACAAGCCAATTCACCACCAATCCGATATCTCACCAGAAGTGTCTACCACAGGGGCCGCTCCTTCCGCCTTTGTAACCTACAGCACCTTCCAATTTCGACCCGGATCCGCTGTGCCTCAATCGTTCAGCCCCCTCTACCTCTAGTATCCGACCTCTTCACTGAACAACTAAATATCGCGATATCCTCATTCGACTGAACCCGGCTCAATCCGAACTGAATCGACATTAGATCCTATTTGGTATACAAACAGTGCATATACTCCCATCATGTTGTACGTGCAATATCCCGACTGCGCATGCATGCTCTTGCGACCACTTTGCGCCTGACACAGACTGACACCATGAGATTCCAGTGTTCTACCTCCCCCGCCGCGGTATCCCACCATGGGACCCTATGGTGCTGGAAATTATCCCGTACCTATGATAGAGACAAACAATACACTGTCAAACCCAACAGGCCCAGAGTGGCAGTTTTTGGTTGGAGAAGGTAACATTTCTGCCTGACACCAGGTCATCTGGACAAACACTGACAGAGAACAACAGGAACGTACACGCTGAAAGAAGATTTGCATCTCGCGACACCTCCGCCTCATCCTTCCGAAGCTACCGTCCCGAACCCGAACCCTCTATCAACCCTTCCTCAGCCTGCCAGCGCTGGTACCTCGGTTTCCCTTATCGCTCTCGAAAGTCGACCAGCCCCAAATTTCTTATATAAAGGCCTTTCGTCCACCACTCTTGCTTTGAGTGGTGCTCCGTCGAGTATTCAGGAGCATCCTAACGAGGGGCGCTATTCTGCCGAGGGAGGCGTGGCCAGCGAGGATGGTCGAACTGGCTCAACTAGTGATGCTGCCGCTGCCTCGGCCTCCATAACCATAGGTTCAGCGCCTGCTTTTGGCGAAGGCAACGCTTTACTTGCTCAGGCACCGACCAAGGATGTGAATAAGAAGAGGAAGCCCAAGAACAACATGACTAAGAGTAATTCCTCTTTCATTTCACGCGTCATTGTTAATGAGAGCCTCTCCAAAAAGCTCACAGAACGACCAAACGATGGTATTTTTGCATTTGCTAATATTAATCGTGCCTTCCAATGGCTTGATATGTCATCCTCTTCAAAGGTGCGTTCAACTGCGAACAGTTCGTCTCAGACACACGCTGATATCCTGAACAGCAAGACTACCTGACCAAGATTCTTTTCACAAAGGCGCACTGTTTATGCCATGACGTAAATGTTCACACCAAGAGCGTTTCACACCTGGACGTTATCATGGGGTTTTCTACTGGTGAAGTCATTTGGTGGGAGCCAATCTCACAACGTTATACCCGATTAAACAAGAACGTGAGAAAGCCCCCAATGTTCCGAGATATGACGTATCAATTGCTAACAACAATGATAGGGGGCTATCAACGGTACGCCAGTGGCAGCAATTCGATGGATCCCAGGTTCTGAAAACCTATTCTTGGCTGCTCACATGGATGGGTCGCTCGTGGTTTACGACAAGGAGAAAGAAGATGCTCAGTTTAATCCAGAAGAGGAGGCAGTGAACGGAATGGCGAACGGGGCCAGTGGTGAGTCGCTAGACGCCAACAACATTGGAGCTCATCACAACACCATCCGTATCAACAAATCTGTCCACTCCAAAAACCAAAAGGTTAATCCGGTCGCTGCTTGGAAGCTGTCTAACCATCGAATCAATGCTTTCTCGTTCTCACCAGACAACCGACACTTGGCTGTCGTCTCGGAGGATGGTACTTTAAGGATCATTGATTATCTGAAAGAGGAGTATGTCATGATATCTCATATACACTACTTAGAAGGCTTATCTGACTGGCTCGCAGGCTCCTTGATGTCTTCTATTCTTATTATGGCGGACTTACCTGCGTTTGTTGGTCTCCAGACGGCCAATACGTGCTGACTGGTGGTCAAGATGACTTGATATCTATCTGGTCGCTATCCGAATCAGCACTAGTGGCCAGATGCCAGGGACACCAGTCTTGGGTGTCAGCCGTTGCCTTTGACCCTTGGAGATGCGACGAACGAAACTACCGATTTGGCAGTGTAGGAGAAGATGGACGCCTGTGTCTATGGGACTTTAGTGTTGGCATGCTTCACCGACCCAAAGCGGTATGTGCCACCATCCTTATGAATCGTGAAGGGGAGTGTGTTATTACACTACACTGCCAGTTTCTGATCTGCATAATGTCTCGAGACACGCTGTAAGCTGACAATGCACCTCATGTAGCAATCTGTGCGACACCGCGGATCGATTTCGTCACGTTATACGGCGTTACAGAGGGCTGAGACGGCCACCACCTCTAACTCGCGCCTACGATCTAATTCCAACCTTGATATCGAAGATGAAGAGATGGCCATCGCACACCCTGTCGAGCCACGAGCTAGAATTCCAATGCTTCCCCCCGTACTTGTAAGTATTGATAAGATCGGCCGACATGTGATGGGATTCGACCTGGAGATCTTGCAAACTAACTGAGATAAAAACAGAACAAATCAATCGACACGCACCCAGTGTGTTGGTTGGACTTCACAGAAGATGCTATCATCACAAGCTGCAAGTCCGGTGAGTAACTATCACCAAGCTATCCTTATCGATCTGCCGGACCGGCTGCACTATCGGTGATCAACGATCGCTTGTTCCTGACATGCGCTGACATGTGAAATTCTGAAAATAGGACATATGAGGACGTGGTTACGACCTGGATCGGAGCTTGCGGCACAGACCAAGGGAGCAGAAGCCCCGGAGACGGCGTCATGAGGAGCGGGTCCATAACGAGCGATAAACGCTCCCATGAAATTTGATTGAGATGGAGGCGATGACGAATTGGAGTTTACGGCGACATTTTCATATTTGACAGCAACACGCTCGTATATTAAGAGCAATTGCTTTTGGAGGCAAGAGGGGGTGTCTGTTGTTGTTTCAATCATTGGTCGCTTTCAGGTTACGTATTGAGTTTGACGTTGAAATCATATTAGGAACAGAAACAGGAAACCCACTTCGAGTCTTGGCTTTTTGACAAGTTTTCAGCCCTGGTCGTCAACAAATTGTGTCTCCAAGGCAGCTAACAAATTTGCTCAGGCGCGGCTGGGATAGTCGAAGAGTCATATAGGTCTCGGGAATCCGTTTTTGGGCACCCAGAAAGAAGACCAAGTCGGTCCTATAAACCAAACGTCTCCGTTAAGCCCACATGGCGACCGGAGGCTCTTCGGTGAGCAACAAGCTGCCGTGTTTGAGGTCCACTATAGCTGCAGGACCCTGATTTTAAGCGTTCGGTTTTTTCCTGTTCCTAGAGATATCGGTGGATAACAGCTAGCGCACGTAACGATTACAGACATCCAATTGCGGCATGTTTTAAGATAAGCAGGGAATGGACGAAGAGGCTGAACCTACCTTGAGCATGTACCAAGATGTGAAGCTTATGCCAGTAGGCGAGGAAAGATCTTGAATTTGCAACCTGCCAATCTACGTGACAACCTTGGTGTATGCGGAACGCGCAAGCACGTGCATAAGTTGTGATACTACAAGATTCTGTTCGTCCAATTGCATGTTTAGTCAACAAAATAGATTCTGTTTGCGATGAACAACAAATCGCTGCCTTGTCCAACTTGTGTATCGTGCACTTCACACTTGACTAGACTAATGCAAGCTTATACGCCCGTTGCGACCGGGTGTCATCTACCGAATCGACGCGCGCCTGTGCGTCATGCAAGGATCAGGCCTCACGAAAGCCTAGGAGGCTGAGAGTGCCGTTGGAGCCTCAGAGCCTCTTGACACACGAGAAATTCCGATATCAGATTGGACGTGGCTGGCTGGATCAGAACCAGCCATTGCTTGTGATCCTTGCAAATCGGAAAACGAAAAGGGGCCACTCAGTCCACTAACACGGCCGATACCGAACCAGGCGTGATAGACAGGGGAAGACTAGACCATCAGGCGAGCCACCGCCTGATGGTGTGTGCTGAATGCTGGACACCGCTTGTAGAAGGATGTGTCGATATAGCCCAATGGGGTAAACCATTAGGAGCAGAAAGAGATAGAGGCGCTGTTGGCGAGCAAAATAGATGTAAACATTGTACATGATAACGCGAACTTGGACGGGTGTGCATCATCATGTCTATTCTGTTTTGTACGTTTGACAGAAAGTAAACAAATCGCTGAACCATTCTTTCGTAATACCTCTTCTGTAGTGTAGTTGAATCTCATGAGTGAATCACAGGTACCTGAGGATTGTCTTTGAGTGCTTGGCACTACAATTATATCCATTTTTCTTTGGCTGTTTGGCATCCAACTGACTGAGTGTCTCAACCAACCAACCAAAAACATGCTCCAAACTTCGTGTTTTATCAATGGCACGGTAATTGTATCAAACAGGGCTGACTGTCAATAATGGGTCCTGGCGTCTAAGTTTCCGATCGAAAGGCCCGGTTTTCGAAAACGAAAGCCCTCAACAAAAAGATCAGTGGATTCGTTTGTTCCTAGTCAAGTTTGAAGTAGTTAAGCGAGTAAAGGCTGTCTCACAGTCGTAACCTCAGAAAACTTCGTGTGTATGCGGATACATGGTGATCCGAGCCACGCTTGAGACGATTTCTTTGTGTGTCGGTGTAGAGATGGTGTATCTCCGGCCGATTGTTTCGACGTGTACTTTGTACATATCGTAGTAGTTGGAATTTGAGGCTGTTCAGATATGGCACCGCCACAGGTGCAAAAAAAAAGAACAACCCGAGTTTTGTTAGGGCAGAGGGAAAATACAGCACGAAGCGGTGGTGCCTATCAAGCTATCAGGTTCACGAATGGTGGAACCTCTCCTAAGCTAGATCTTCCTCTGTGGCCTCTCGGTGCTTTGTTACGGCACGGTGCCATCCTAGTTGCCGTTGATGGGTGCTTGTTCGATGGAGACAATTCAAATAGAAGGGGCCAGTCTACGTAGAGCAAGGTTGTCGTGGTTGTACAGGAAGTAGAACGGAGCCAAGCCAGACTTCCTACCTGAGAGGCATAAACGAGTGCTGCCTGTCCCGAAACGAGGACATTGGAAATGTTTGAAGGATTATCGCGGGGAATAATCCGAGGGCATGTAGCTATGGCCTGACCGGCTAAATTTAAGCCTGAGTTCTGCCCTTACTGGCATAATCCTGATGACCGAGTTCTAGACACCAGTGACCCCCACTCAACACTGTCAGACGAGTATCAATCTCAGAGAGATTTCGGGCCAGGGCCGTCCCGCTCAGATTAAAGAGCCTGGTAGCGACTGATCCAACTCGCTCTTTTGATGATTAAAGACCCCCCCAGGTGAATCCTGCATGTGCTGCAGCAATGGTCTTGTGCCCCCAATGCTGGAACCCCCATGTTCTGCATCCATCAGGTCCAAGAATCATATGATGATCAGACAGGGTGGAGGATAAAAACGATGAACAGTAGGTAGCACGCATATGTATACCCTGAATAGCTTGTCAAAACAACACAGGGAAAATCGATGAACAAGCTTTGGCTACAGTCAGGCGAGCCAAGAGCCCCATCTCTCGATAAGCAGCGAAACGATAGCGAATATTCGAACAGAAAATCCGTGTTATGACCGGTGCGTAACAACAACGTGCCTGGCATGTTACACTGGATTGGGAAAGAACTAAAAGACTATGTAACTAAAATGGTGGAGTCGCAAGAATGTGATGAAGGATCCGACAAAAAGTTTTGGGCTCTGAGTCAGTACCAATTTTGATACCTTCCGGACTTGAATCTCCATGATTTTCGTAGCCATTGTTAAAGTCCGGCCTTGCTCTCGGGGGCTTATCGAGGACCTTACTACTACCGTGTAAGCAATGATCAATGATTGTTCAGAATGCAGGAACGTTGGACGCAATTGCTGTGGCTGCGACTGTGATTCCTAGGTACCTTAGTATTGTGGCTGTATGTTAGCAAGTACCTAAGTATGTACCTTTCTTTCATGGCAGGCGCTCACCTGGGTACCTTCCCTTTTTCGTATCAATGAGGTATGCACAAAAAGGTTATCTTGTCTTACTCAGACAAACACTTAAAAACGTTTCTTCATCATTGTTGTCCATTGGCTACCTTCATTTGTGAAGTGATGATGCCCGTTTGTCGTCCCGATAACTCCAAAATGACCTAAGACTTGGTGTTCTGGTACCTTGTTTATGTACCTTTTCTCGGCGTTTCGGCGGTAGAAGCACATACGCTCGGTACAGCGTTTGAACTGCAGGGCAAAAGCTTCGATCTGGCTTCGATGCCACACGAATCGTCCCGACTCATGCAACAGCGAACCAGCCTCAATGCGTCGGCCGGCGCCTCCGCCCCACCGACCCTTGCGCGCGCAACATGACATTGATCAATATCAATCACTCATCAGCCAAGCCAGTCAGTCTCTTGCGTGCTTCGGCCTAAAACAGGTCGACTCTCGCTAACCAGACAAAACGGCCGAGATAATTTACGCGCAACAAGGCCCTCTTATCTGCAGCACCAGATTGCGCTACTGTTCCTTGATCAGTTTCAACCTATATACGGATACAAGGCAATTTAACACTTTTCACCGAAAATGTCCGTTCCAACCGCCGGCCCGTCATCATCCGACGTCCATTCAATGTACCTTTCGCAACCTCCCGGGCACGTACGATACACGCAATAAATGATACATGAGACTTGCAGCTGGACGCAGGGCTGTCCTATCTCGTCCTGTTATTGACGTTGCAGCCAATACCTTTCCTGTCTTGATTGCGCCATTATACCATGACTTGTATGCCCGGCTTTCACAACGGGAACTGTTGTGCACACAATACTGACCTGACTGAACTTCTCTAACAGGGCAAACCAGACCCCTGTTATCACTTATCACTACCCAAATGGGATTGGATCATGCCCTAAACTTGGGCAGTGCAGGGGTGATATCACTGAACTGATTGATTGACATGGCTCTTGTTCGAATAGAGTAGGCTGTTTGGCTTGTCATGATCAAAGTCAGATGCGGGCATCAGGTGTCATGCAAATCGGTTTGCTCTTGTTTTAACGTCCCGTTTCTATTTTCCCATTTTTCTCGTCGTACACATCTGGATGTATCATTGTCCCTGTCCACACCACTATTAAAGGAAAGGGAAGTCCAACCGCCTCCAATCGAGGCCCTGTTTGACTTTAGTCTCTTCCGCTACCCTCGCCTGCCGCCTCTCTAGTCCTATCCTATCCTAACCATACTTTTTCCTCCCCTGCTACGTTTGTCTGAATGTCAAATCTTTAGTGAGACTGACACGGTGGGCGTCTTATCAGAACAAGACCCTCTTTTCTACTTTTGTCGCAGTCCTGACTCCACAAGAGGCCGCGCCGCTTGATCTGCTCTGCTTTGCGCTATCGACCCTCGCCTCCCATTGCATGGAAGTTCCATTTTCCTATCCTTGCTTAACCTGATCCTCGTAGGTTTTGGCTTTTCCTGATCTCACAGCCCCACTCAAGTTTTCTAGAGGCTGTATCGTACCCACAACGTCCCGTCGACTCGTGCGTGGCTTGGGCTGCTGTAACTCGTCACTCATGCACTTGACTTGTTCGTGAATCTAAATAAAAGCGTTCCATCTCCTCCAAATTCTTCTCTCGTCCCTTCTAGTTCCCTTCCTTGGCAGTTTCGCAGCCTATTCATTTTGAATCCAACCCTTTTTGCTGCTCTGCAGCAAACAACAACCACTTATACGACAAACAACGTCGCCATGCCATCTTTTAAACCCTTCGCCTCAGTGACGGGGCGAAACTCATATAGTCTTTTTGACATTCGGTAAGCACATACTCACCTCACCTCTGCAGCCGGGTTTGAATCGAATACTGATTAGGCTTGACATCCAGCTTGGACAGCGATTTTATCGTCTTCCGTGGAAGTGATCATGAATCCTCTGGTCAAATCCTCAAAGGTACATTAGTTTTGTGTCTTTCATCATCGCTCAAGATCGAAGATGTCCGACTGAGACTTGTTGGAACTCTGCGCCATGTGTAAGTTTTGGAAACCCAGGACTGCAGGATGAACAATCTCTTCAAGTCAGTAACTAACATGCGATGCAAAAGCTGGGCTGACCCCAGAGGCACCGCTCCCGGCGTTTCGGGACAAAAAGTTGACAAGACGACGACGATCCTCGAGCACCGATGGGCGCCTTTCATAGGCACACATGGTAAAAGCATGACTCTCCCGGCCGGCAACTACGAATGGCCTTTCGAGTACATGCTGCCAGGCAACATGGCTGAAAGCGTCGAAGGAATCCCCGAGGCATCCATTACTTACAGATTGAGAGCGACTGTCGGACGTGGAAAGTTGGCATACGATCTGCACGCAAACAAGCACCTTCGAATAATCCGAACACTAGAGCCAGGTGCTTTAGAATTTCTGCACGCCATGAGTGTGGAAAACATCTGGCCCAACAAGGTCGATTACTCAATTATTATTCCTCAAAAGGCTGTCGTCTTCGGAGGGTTAGTTACGATGGAGATGCGATTTACACCCCTTCTCAAAGGTCTCGAGTTGGGAGATATCACAGCAAGATTGATGGAGGTCCGCGAATGCTATGTTCAAGGATCCTCTTCAGGCCATGGCACAAGGGAGCACCGGACGGAACGCGAGGTAGCACTGTGGAAATTCGCAGCATCGAGAGAAGAGCACTGGCAAGACATGATCGAGGACACTGGCCAAGAAGGTTGGGCTATGACAAAGAAGCTCAACCTTCCCAAGAGATTGCGCCAGTGTATCCAAGACTTGAACCATCACGGTATCAAGGTCCGACACAAGATTAAGCTGACCGTTGCTCTCTGCAACCCTGATGGTCACATCTCCGAGGTAAGTCCTCGTTTGCGAGAGTTATATCGACTGGTTCACTAACATCTTCTCTAGCTTCGAGCAACACTTCCAGTATCCATCTTTATCTCTCCAAATATGCCCCTCGATGAGGAGGGCAACCTAGTCGATCAGTCACCAACCACTCCAAACAACGAGCGAGAACTTTCTACCATAGCCCCTCCCGGATACGGCGAGCATGTCCTCGACCAGCTATACGAAAACGTTGATGTTTGTGGCTTCCAGACGCCTGGATTCCAAACGCCTGGATTCCAATCAGGTGTCAGCAGTCCTTTCTATGCACAGTCGCGCGCTGGCTCCAATGAAAACCTCGCAGCGCTCGCACACAGTCGACCCGTTGCTCCTGCAGCACTCTCATCCCGACTGGCCGATGTCTCACTAGATCCCTCTCAGCGAACATCTTCCTATACATCGTTACACTCAGCAGGTTCACCAGGGTTCATGTCCCCCACTTCAGCACCCCAGTACCAAGCTCCGCGATCGGAGGCTGCGACTGCAGCGCTCACTAGGACGAACAGTTCTGAAGACTCATCACGGAACTCGGCAGAACATGTTGACCTTGATGCCACTGATTTGGCCGAGTTGAGCAAGGTACCCAGTTACCAGACGGCTGTCAAGACCCCAGCCCGGTCTCGCGCCGGCACCGGTGATTTACTTTTGCCTGATTATCAAACAGCGCTCAGCGCTCCTCGAACGCCGCCTGCAACTGACCTCGCACCGGATCCTCTGGGCACAATCTCGGAGGATCAGGACGGCGAGGATCACACTCAGCACATCTCACGCCCAACCAGCTGGATCTCTGGTGGCCGTGCTTACACTGATGATCTTGCATCATATCGAAGGTCACAGAACCGCAACCAGGTTTTCTAGATGAGTGCCTGGCTTTTTTCTCCGGCCGAGGAAATACTGAAATTATGTGTCGAATATTCATGGGTATAATAGGTCAAGGGACCTGGACGGCGTTGGTGCATTTATTTCCACTGTGGAAAGGTATTATAGGAACTATAGACATGGCGTATCTATGATGGCGAGCTATTTGGCTCGAGGAATTCAGCGCGATACTTATGAACAAATCAAAGCGCAGGGAAGACGATGGATGAAAAGGAAGATACTTGTATAATTAATACCCTTAAAGCATGATGATAGGAAAAAGAACCAGATATGTTTAACTACAAAAATCGGCCACATGGCACACAAGACCTTGAGACAGTGAGTTGTCAAGTATATAAATAATTATGCCATGAGAAAACATGGCATTTTCGAACCTGATATTTGCAGAGTGACAGGTACCTCTGTTGTTCAAGTTATCGACAATGACACAAGGGGCGTTGACGGTACAGTCTACTGGGTTCCAGAAACGTTGGCCTCTAGGATTTAGGATACAAAAATAAACAGCCTAAAAGGTCTGATCTAAGTAGCATAAGCTGACCTGATTATTTCGTCTCTTATGCTCCTAGCGGCCAATTTTCCTGACACCTTGAGGACAGTATAGCCTGGAGTGGCGACTTGTGGAACGAAATTCTTCGGCACTCGGTGACATCCGTTTAAAAAAGCTTGCTATCGGTGGGTACAGTCCATATCGTGGCGATCTGATTGATGGTGGTGGCGTGAAATAATTCCCTGAATATTGCTAAATGCTTTCATGCTGTTAGTAGTTAATGTCACTGTTTATCACGAAGAGCAATTATTTTCTGATTAATACTCGTTGCCGTGGAATGCGTCATGGTTTAGTTGAACATGCTTTCTTGCAAATTACATGGGTACAGAGAATATTCCAAAGCCAAGGATATTGCGATTGAGGCAGCCAAGCTTTGAGATGCACAGATTTACTAACTACGAACCTACTAAACTATGCCAAGCCTGTTTTAGATTTAAGCGTCGGTACGACAAATTCAAGGGACCAAGCCCAAAGTTTGTGCTACAGTACAGCCCAAGGGTGGTTGACGTCATTATAAGAGATGTCAATGTCAGGCAGGGTCTGATGATGGTTGTTGTTGGAGTTGATGGTGGTTTTTAGCGAATTATGTTTGTGACAGTTGTCACTTTCAAGATCAGGTAGGTGTTGCGATGAGTTTTGTTTTGTTTATTTCCGTTTGTATACGGGTCAAGGGAATATCCTTGTCGAGCTGAAACTGGAACTTCTCGTGCTGGTGAAAATGAAGGTATACAAAACGCACGCACAAGTACAGCTATATATGATCTACCGTCTGAGCTTGCAGTAGTTGAATATGGTTTCAAGGGGCATAGACTAGATTGGCTTTAATTAGTACAGTTCGGTAGCCTTGCTAAAGAGGCCTCGTGCATACATTTTGTGCAAGTAAAAAACACAGATCCTCACCGACTTGCTTCCATGAATGCCGTCTTCCTCTAGTACGAGGTAGGCAGGTCTAGCGCCGGGACTTTCAGCTTTCTGGTGTCTCAACAACCCCTCACAAAACAAAAAAAGATCGACGTCATCTGAGCACTCTCCTGGCGATCCTCAATCTACGACGTCAACACTAACTAACTATGTTAGTTGAGCTATTAAATCAATTACTTGTATGGATAAAGCCTAATAAAACCAGGTCACAAGCTACCAAGTTCAAATACTTGTTCATTCCTGTTCTTTCGCATCAGACGTCGTCGACTTATATAAACCCACTGAACAACCCCTGCAGAATCAAGCTTCAGAACCCTTGAACAGCTACCTACCTATACCGTGATACCCCTCTTCGCACCTCCCTGACCCTGTCTGCCAAGCTTGGACAGCTTAAATCTAATCTCAAAACTACATATTACCTACGGAGACTGTTACAATCCTGACCGTCTATCGTTATCATCCGTCACCCCTTTACAAACGCAACAATACCACCAACAGAAATCAATATGGCTTCACCTACGACGACCGATCTCCCCTCAAGGGCCACTACTGGCTTCAGCACCCAGAGCGAAGAAGCTGTCCCTGAAGTTGATCCCTCAAGCGTATGTCACTCCAGCGCAGCGCCTCCCTGCGCACGATGCGCCTTTCTCAAGGCGAGTGGTTTTTCAAGAGTTATTGACTGACGATTCTATGAACAGACTGCTGGCTTACTCGCCGAGAGACTCCAGGCATGGAAGCATGCCTGCGGTTATATCGAGGAATACATGAAGGCCATGGAGAAAATCCACGGCCACCACGCCAAGGAGTACGAGAAGGCGCTCAAGGTAAGACAACCCTGACAACATCACTTGGCAACAGTCCGACATGTACTAATAGTGCATAACAGGCCATCAACAGCCCTCTCAAGGAGGGTCATCACTTCGACCAAAGCCTTGGTGGCATCGCTGGCTTCTTTGAGAACATGCGCTCCAACACCCAGTCCCTTATCAATACCAACATCGAGACCGAAAAGAGCATCAAGGGTTCCGTCCTCCCCGTCCTCGAGCGCCTGCACAAGGAGATCAAGCACAAGGCCAAGGAACTTGCTCATGGTGCTGAAAAGGGAGCTAAGGAGGTTGAGAAGGCCCGCAACACTACCCAGAAGCAGATCGAGCTGCTCGGCCAACACTCCGCGGCTTTCGACTCGGCCGGTGGTCATCTCAACAGCCACGATGATCCTTACGTTGTGCACCGTGGTGTCCTGCATCGTCTCAACAGTCAGGTCATTGCCGAGAACAACCACCGAAATGACTTGATCGCTGTTCAGAACAACTTCCATGCCTTTGAGGCCCATATTATTGAGGTCATCCAGCAAGCCATGGAGGCTTTCACCCAACTCGCTGGTGGTCAGGCCGACAAGACACGAGCCCTGTACAACGACCAGCTTTCCGTCATCCAGCGCGTCGCCCCTGACTTTGAATGGAATGCCTTCAATGCTCGCAGTGGCGACCGCCTCGTTGATCCCAACGAGCCAGCGCGTTCTGTCGACGCCATCCAGTTTCCCAACATGGACCATCCCGCAACCAGGGCTCTCATCGAGGGCTCACTGGAGCGCAAGTCGCGTAACAAGCTGTCTTGGGGGTACACAACTGGATACTACGTGGTCACGCCCTCCAAGTACCTTCATGAGTTCAAGGACTCGGATAACAACCGCGTGGACCCCAAGCCTGAGCTCTCCATCTACCTTCCCGATGCTGTTATCGGAACCGTTCAGGGTGAAAAGTTCAGCGTCAAGGGCAAGGACAAGTCCAAGACCATGAGCAGCAAGCTTACTGGATCTACTGAGCTCAACTTCAAGGCGCACACAGCTGCTGACGCCCAGAAGTGGTTCCAGGTTCTCTCAGAGTGCGGCAAGACTACGGCTCCTCTTAGCACAGGATCCAGCCCAGCCGGTTCTGCGCCCACATCTCCCAACCCTCAGGTCACTGCCGACCCCCTCGACTCCAAGATCCAGTCTCCTATCACCCCTGCTAATGAGCATGGTGTTCAAGAGGCTGGCGTTGTAGGTGGCGAGGCTCCTGCGGCAGCTCCTGTAGCAGCACCCGCCGTGGCGGCTGAGAAGAAGGAGACCGCTGCCTAGACAACCGAAGTGAGGCTGTCGAAGAGCGATAGCTACTTCGTGTGTATGCTCGCGGGATTATTTTGAATGAATGGAGCTTTCTATACCCAGTCCTGCACACACACAGGCAACAAGTTTTAGTTTCTTTGTCTTCAATTCGATTGTAGCCCAAAGTCAGGCTTGCGAGGGGGCACTTTGGCAATTGTGCTATCAACGTGGCCTTTGAGTGGCTTGAGAAAGAGTCGGATGAAAACGACAGCATGTGTTTTCCGCCTTAATTGTCAGAAGTTGCACTGTTGCATTGGTCGCAATATTACTTATCGTGACTTGAGCGGAAGAGAAGGCATTAATGTGGATGTGTTTGCGATGACTGCATTATTACAAGGTTGACTTATACAAGTTACCTACAGTGAATTATACATTTTTATCCGTACATGAATATACAGATAATGTTGAAACCCTGTCATGAAGATACAATATCTGCGCTACTTGATACACGTGAAAGCGAGGTCCTGTTTTTCAACGTGCAAGCAGTCAATCCCTTGTGGCAGTCAAGGTACCTGGGTTTCCATATCCATTAACAGAAAAGTCCTCGCATATCTAACAACATTGAAGGCAGTACGCCTCTCATACCAAATACCCCAGAGTGCATTATGAGCACTGCGATCGACTGTTGTGTGAGATAAGCAATGTGGCTTACAGGTACAGCCTCGGTGATATTGCGCGAGAATGAACTGTAAGGAACCCTCCATCAATAATCTGAAGTGAACAAATGGATGGGCGAAACTACCAGACTACCAAACAGTTCTCGATCAACACGACTATATAAAGTGCAGAAACAGAAATGAGGCGAACATAACGACGCATCGAAGAGGTCTCGATTCGTTTCAAGCCGGCTGACACAGCCATGTCTTGGGATGACAACCGTTTCGAATATCGAAAATCGCATATGATGCCTACTACAGCAAGGAAGCTTTAGCTTCTGACCAATCTGGTAGGTCCATCAAGTAAAACAGGGCGAGTACAATGTGCGAAAGTAGACACGTTTTGGTGTGGGCAGCCAAGGCGATCGATCGGATGCAGGGGTTATCAGGCAGGCTCCGGGGTAAAAGGGAACGTGAGTTGCAGTTTTGAGAAAGGCTGGCTGACGACGTGTTTGTTCAGGGATTTAAACTGCATGATTCTATTTTACAGATACGTGTTTGTTCAATATTAAGCTTGAATCGCTTGTAATTCGGTACAGCGGTCCCGAGACATCCCTGCGTGAGTGATATGATGTGACGGTTGCGATGTGATGACCTGGGCGAGACACATGAGGCTGAATACAAACTGCCTTAGACACTACACCCACCCAAATACGTCCTTCCTACCACGCCGGGCGACTCCAAGGACGCATCCTTCCAGAACAATGCGTCACAACGAATTCTCGGTGTGTCTACTCAAGAAGAGGTAGGTTACTTACTTCCCATTAAGAATGGGCAGACTCGAGTTGAAAGTCAAAGTATCTTGCACAAGTTCGCCCTATTTTAAACTTGCCAACGCACAGAGAAACATCATATGTATTCTGTCTTTACGAGACTTTATGTATGCCTTGCCCCGTTTGCCTTTACGCCTCTTTATTACCACCATAGTGAAAACGAGGCTCTGCGAGGACGATTGCGAAAAAGAAAAAAAAAAGAAAGAAAAAAAGTGACCGCACATAAGTACCAAACAAGGCTCCGGTCAGCGACAAGACTGTTTCAAGAGTGATAGAGTCATTGGCTCCCCCTCATATGTGATAGCCTTTCAGCTTTTGTTTACGGTATAGTTCGTGCTTTTCGTTTCTCCTGGGAAGGTTCACAGTACTTCCATCGTAACCACAACCGCCAGCTTTAATCCCAACATCTTGACCATACTGGGAACTCTTACACGCAGCAAAGGACACATCAATTCCGGAAACATCTAGTCAGAAGAAAGAGACTAGCCTGTGTTTCATTGATTCACCTCGATGATCACTGAGATATTCGCTGTTGCTGAAGCCTTGATTGTCCCGGGCTAAGAGCAAGAGAAGTAACCATCGCAACGAGTTCGAATCAGATTCCAACTCCATCCTAACCACTAAAACTATATTCAAGATGATGGCAAAACCTTGGAACGAGCACCGTGGGACTATCACCAAGTTGTATATCCAAGAGGGAAGGACACTCGAAGACACACGCAACATCATGAAGGATCAATACAACTTTCAAGCATCGTAAGCCCCCATATCAACCCTATTGTTCCTCTGCTGATTACTGATTTAGAATCCGTTCCTATCGGCAACACTTTGACCTATGGCAAATTGGCAAGTACAACTGTAAGAAACGCGACAGACGTCGTCGTCAATCCCTCAGCAAAAACCTCCCACTTTCTCCACCACACTCCCCTTCAGACGTGCTAGGAGGAGGAGAATGTAGCTCGCCAACATCTTCCTCAAGCTCGATAAGCCGACGCTCCTCAGACCAGAAGCCATTACCTATCCTGAAGCAGCCTCAAGCGTACACGGCCTACTTTTTTGACCATGTTCGAATTCAGAGTGATCCACAGATCAAGGTTGAGAACAACACCCGGGGACCACTCTGGGAGAGCCTCGATACTGACTCGTTCCGCAACTCGAATGTTGCTGATGGAATGTTGCCGTCGTATGTATCTCGCCCTTCCAGGTCGTCCAAATTATTGTGTTAACAGGAGCCCACAGAGCTGTGCCTGTCCAGCCTTATCCTGAATCTGCGGGCTGGCCTGCTCATCGAGGAGCACGACCACCATATCTTGGAAGTCCTCCACAGGGGTACTGTCGCACACCTTTGCAGGAAGCAGTGCCGCGGTATGTGCCTGAGACAACGCTGTATCCTCGCGACGGCGGGTTTCGGACAGGGCTGCGAGCTCCCGATCTTTCAATAGGAAGGACTGATGGGGGAACAGGCAGTATGATACACCACATGGTTAACTATCAGAGCATTGCTCGAGACTGAACATGTAGGTGACCAGCAGCAGGGACGCAGGATCAATCTCTAAGAATGGGACAGGACTTGGTTCTATATTGATGTTTCACTAAATCACACTCGTTCCACAGATTTCAGAGGCAAACAATCGAGTATCGACTCAATTATCTCATATACAGAGAATATATACGTTGTATTATTTTAATAAAACATCATTCGATACTATCTTCTTACCGTTGTAATATCTGCGAAAAAATAGTGATTGGTATGCAGAGCCCGAGATGATGACTGCGTTCAAACCATCCGAGGGATTGGCTTGATAGAGCACGCTACAACCTGTCACTTGACAAGCTAATCGGAGTCGCAGCAGTGGTTTAAACTACATACGCACGACCGATCGGAACACTATGGAAAGTGTTTGAAGGATACCTTTGAAGTCATGTTAGCGACTTTTCCCTTACATCGTTGGTAAAGAAGTAAGATGGAGAAGGAAGGAATTTCAGGGTAAAGTGCCTTGTCACAGGCGTTATCGTCAGAGCAATATGGCTACGTTGACCGTCGTGATATGTAACATCATATAAGGTGGGAGAGATGAGAGGATAAAGAAAGAACTAACCTTGTCATGATGATATGCTTATGAGTCAAGAGTGGTGGGTATAGCTGAGCATGCTTTCGAAATGTCAGCCGCTGTCGTTGAAAAGACTGCATTGACGTGACGTGAAGCATCTCGATCAGTCGATAAATGAGTTATCGTCGTAGCGTGAGCTCGGACATATGCTTGTCGTTTTCATTTTGGATCATCATAGAGATGATATGGGATGCAAATACAGGGACCAGTTGGCTACTCACGTTATATCTAGCTGAGATTTGGTTAGCACAAGATATCAAGTGTTTGTAAACAAGAATGTGCATGGTATTCGCGATTCAGAGAATGCATGAATGGTAGGTAAATATGGTGTCTGCATCGAAAACTCGGATAAGACTCGTCATCTGATGTTCATCAGGAAAGCGAGGTGGTGTTGGTAAGAAATTACGATCATATACGTACAATTTGGAGAATTCATGCATGCATGGTTGCAAACACAGATTGGAGTGATAGAACGCTGGCACTCGAGGTAAGTTAGCCTCAGTGGCTCGACAACATCCAGGAAAATAAAGGAGAGCGTGACGAGTCAGTGGGCGAGGTTTTCTAGGCCTGCCGCAAAATGGCTTTTCGTGCTCATGGGGTATATTTCGGAGCCCAGTGCCGCTTCATCATAAAAGGTCGAGAGCGAGTCGAGTTGTGTAAAATCGCATACCTTGCTGGTGACTAAAATCTTTTGTTCGAGTTAGCGCGAGCTACTTTGTGAAGAACAAAAATAGTGAAGAATGTGTCTCGATCAGAAATAGCCATTTTATATCGTCATTGAATAACTCAGCCGGTAATTTCCAGCGTATATTGTAAAAGAAAATGATCATCATGTGAGAAGGGAGAGCAGGCCGCGAGCGCGACAGCTATGGAACGTACCATTTCAACCCATGCCGGGTAAGGGGGAAAGCTTGAGCATCGTCGCAATGATCCACCGCATGGTGATGAGAGAGCTATTGAGTGGTCAGCGCATGTTCAAATTGGAAAAAAATGCTAACAGGTGCGTGATCGTAGTCTTTCAGACTGACGTGCGAAAAAGAGGTTTCATTCCATTTAGGTCAAAGACTCTAGTTTGCGGTTTCGGTGTGTCATCAGGAAGAAAGGGTAAAGCAGCAAGAAATGCTGCGAGTTGTAAAACGTACCTCTGCTTTTATTGTTGATTGTTTTTGTGTTGTTGGTAAAGATAAAAAAGAGCTTGGAGAAGTGAAAGTTTTTGTAGAGAAAAAGCTCGGACGAAAGTTCCTATGTGGGGTGTGCGGGTACTCATTCTTCCGCTGCCGGACTTTCGTTCCGGGGCAGAAAGATGTTCGGCGACGAGCAACGACGGTCCACCTCGAGAAAACTCAGTCAAATATGGATCTTTTGACCTGAAAATGAAATTGTCCGTCTTGAATCGCCAGGTTTATGGTGGATCTCTCGAGATCGTCTTACGCATAGGTCGGTAACCATAATGAATTGGGAAAACGAGAGGCTGGTCTCGAGCTTGCACTTTGCTTCGCTTCAGATCACTCAACATCACGTGATATCGCGTCTGTAACAAACGCCCTAGGTACGCGACAGGCATCTAAGCCAGCCGAAAGTCTCTGACGCAATGTATTCTCCTTCACTGCCTCTGCTACCATAGATCGATCCTTAACCGTGTGCTAAAATGCCTGAAATTGCAGAAGGTCTGTCCTTGACTTGATCATTGCGAAGAATGAATATCTCTTACTTACTGAGATTGAAACAGTTGCACGTATTGTCCATTTCTTACGACTTCATGTTGTGGGGAAACGCATTGTATTCGCTTCGGCAATAGATGATAAGAATGTGTTTGGTAAGGTTGGGACAAGCGGCGAGGAGGTGGAAGTTGCATTGAAAGGAAAGAAGGTAAAACCCCATGCCTCATTTAGTGATTTGCAACTTATTGATCTATCACAGATCATATCTGCTGGAAGTCAAGGGAAATACTTCTGGTGAGACTTCAGTGACTACCCTACATGGAGCTCGACTTATGAAGGATAACAGGATAACCCTCGAAAAGCCTCCCCATCTAGTAATGCATTTCGGAATGACAGGTAACAGGCTCAAGCTATGGGGACATCGATCATTTACTAATTAGACCAGGTTGGATGCACATCAAGGATGAACAGACGGCATACACCAACTACTACAAGAAGATGAAAGAGGGCGAGCATGAGCAATGGCCACCAAGGTTCTGGAAGTTTCAGTTCAAGACCGAAGGTTCTCCCGGAGTTGAGGCTGCTTTCACAGATTCGCGCAGGTTTGGTCGCGTGCGACTCATCGACTGTCCAGGAGATGAGATAAGACAGCACTCACCCCTTGTTGAGAACGGCCCAGATCCAGTAGTCGACGTTGATCGGTTCACCGAGGAGTATTTGCACAGCAAGATGCGAGCCCGTCACGTCCCAATCAAAGCCCTTTTGCTGGATCAAACTATGATCAGTGGCATTGGAAACTGGGTTGCAGACGAGACACTGTACCAGGCCAAGCTCCACCCTGAACAGTACTGCGATCAGTTCAGCGATGCGCAAATCTCAACTCTGTATAAGATGATACGTTATGTCTGCCAAACAGCTGTCGACAAGCTAGGAGACTCTGATGAGTTCCCGGAACATTGGCTATTCAATTACAGATGGGGCAAGGGGTCCAAAGATGCAGCAACTAAGCTGCCCAACGGAGACAAATTAGCTTTTATCACAGTTGGTGGGCGAACGAGCTGTTATGCTCCAGGTGTGCAGAAGAAGACTGGCCATACAGCTCCTGGAATCAAAGAAGAAACTCTCGACAGTAAGGCTGAAGCAAAGCCCTCTAAAAAGTCAAGAAAGAAGTCGCCAGATGTGGAAGAAGGAGATGCTCCACCCCCAAAGAAGAAGCGTGCGAAGGCTGTTAAGACGAAGACAGAGACTAGTGGGGATGTTATAAAGAAAGAGGTCGATGCAGAGGAAGACAAGCCAGATCTAGGGCGAAGGAGGTCAGCCCGTCTAAGGAACTAGATGCGTGCATTGCCTTCATGTGTATTTTGGTTAGACAACTCTACTCTTGTGGCCATTGGTAAACCTGGTGATTATTAGCAAGCCAGATATTGTACTCTTAGACATCTTCGAAATCGCCAGATCGTGACTGACAGCATTTATATCTGCTAACAGGGCATCGTTTCAAGCGGTGGGGTTGAAAGTGAGGCTTTCTGTATGGGTACAACATACTCGACTTAGCTGTATGCAACAGCACCAGCGACCTGGGGGAATTAAGTTCACAGATCGCTGTCTCATACGGCTGAATCTCGTCAATTCATTGATTCAAAAGAATTTGCTTGGATACATCTACTATGGCATGCCGCTATCGGAAAGTGAGATTTAAAAAAAAAAGGGTGACAGGACAGATGTTGAGTCTGCATATTGTTGTGAACCTTTTGTTGCTACACATTATCATTTGCGTAATTGACCATACATCAACCTGACTTTCCGAGACAGCTTCCGAACTTCACGTAAGCTGTCATCGGGTTGGATGTAAGTCAAGTCACACAGAAGCGTCAAGTCAAGACCAGAGCTATGGGTAGTCTTACGTATTACAGGGGTCTGGTCGTACATGCATGCATCTTGAGATATGCATAATCAAATCGAGAATCGCCAGCCTGTACACATAAGCTACATTCCATGATGAAGAGTACAATATTTGGTATCTTTTTCGTTCTCTTTTCAATCGACACTTTTCGGGACGCCATATGAAACCCAGTCTATGCCAAACCCTAGGAATCCAGAAACAGATGCAAGAAATACATGAAGCAACCACCATTGTGTTTCGTCAACCATCAGCCGCCATGTGCATGTGTACATGAAACAAGTAGAACAGCCTGCCACTTGCCTACCGTCACATATCCCATCAAATTTACACAGAAATCGTATGCGAGATTCGGCTTAGTTGCCATCGGTCTCAGCACCATTGGACTCGAGCTTTCCCTCAGTCTTCTCAACGTAAGCCACCAGGTCAGCAATAGTGCAGACCTTCAAACCCCACTTGCGGGCGAAGGCGATGCAGGCCTCTCCTCGCAGCATGCCATGGTTTTGGACAAGAGCTTGGCCCGGAGTCTCCTCGCCGTCATCAATGATTTCGCAAATAGCCGCAGCCTGGGCCTTGCCAGCCAATCGACAGAACTCAGTAGCAGCCTCGGTGTGACCTGGTCGCTGTCGAACGCCACCAGGGCGAGATCGCAGAGGAAGGACGTGACCGGGACGACGGAAGCTATCGGGACGGGCTTTGGGGTCGGCGAGGGTTCGGCAGGCGAGCGCGCGGTCGGTAGCGCTGATTCCTGTAGTGACGGAAGGATCGGCCGAGTCGACAGAGATAGTGTAGGCGGTTCCTCGAGGGTCCTGGTTGTTGGGGACCATCTGAGGGAGATCAAGGGATTCGGTGAGTTCGGGAGAGAGAGGAGCGCAGACGTAACCAGAAGAGTGGCGGATGAGGAAGCCCATCTTCTCGGTTGTCACATCTTCAGCAGCGATGATCAGATCGGCTTCGTTCTCGCGCGAGGGGTCGTCGAGAACGACAAGAAACTCTCCATTTCCTGTTGCAAGATGTATCAGTGCTGTCAACACAGAACACATGAGTCAAGATCAATCACATACGGAAAGCCTCAATCGAGTCGGGGATTGAGTCAAACTTGTTTTGTGGGATTGTTGCGGGCATCTTGAAGGTGAGATGGCAAGTGATAGAGAAGCAATTGAGCAGCGCAAAGGTCTAGAAACAAGAACTTTGATTAGAGTTGAAGAAGGCTTGGCTGTTCGACCTCGGCTTGTAATAGTTACGAATGCGACGGTCGCGAACGGGACGCACGAGGAGAGCGGGTTCGGAGGCGGAGACGGAAGCGGCAGCGGCAGCGGGGGGTTGAATTGAGGAAGGAGGGGAACTTTTTTTATTGGGGAATCAATCAACTGACGGAAGTCAACCTTGTGGTTAGGTATTTAGCACCGGTAATCGAGTATAAGCAGTCGGATATTAATAATAACTTATTAATGACGATAACGAGCTCTCCATATATCTATTATCAAAAGAGTTAGATTCAGCTCTTGCTTCTCGTGCCGCATGATTCAAGCCTTTTTAAAAACTAGAGGTAAAGCCCCCTCCATGACCAGTCTTTATCATAACCGCGCGGTGAATTTCCCGCTCGGGCTCTGACAACTTATGGCCGGCTTATCCGGTCTAAGTCGCTTGAACCCTGAATGAACTCCAACTCCCGATCAAGTTTACCCTCGGGACTATTGGTTCTCTTACCGCATTGTATCGGCGTTGTGATGAGCTCACATGTCAACGGATGTTGGCCATGCGAGAAGGGTCTTTACTTGTTCTGGCAAATCGGCTGTAGTCGCTTGATCAAGATTGGTCAGAAGTGGAAATGCCATTATGTAAGCTTTGTAAAGACATATTCGTACTAAGAAATTGTGAAGCATCCATCAGTCAGCGAAGGAATCAACGAGACGGAAGAAATTCTAGAATAGCAGCAGTGCAGTAGTGGAACCAATGGCGGAGCCGTCCGATTTTGTCCTCTAAATTCGAATCTTGGGTGTCTTCAGGGTCCATTGAGTAATTACATCTTATCTTTCTCTGGCTCGTGGCTTTGTCAGCCTAACCTTGACTGTCGCACCATCCACACTTTACCCATTCAACCTCTTTGACCTTACCTTTATCTCACCTCCGAGCTCCTGATAATGGCGGCTCCGTCCCGGCCGGCGGGTGCCCTCTTCCGCAACCTCGCCCGATCAAGTCGACGATCATTGGCTATCTCATTACCAGTAAACTGCATCGTCGCAGCTACTATCACGACATCGCCTGCTCCTCGATGGCACTCTACCTCCTCCTCCTCATCCAACAACTCGACGCAAAACTCCTCCTCTGTCAACCCCGATGAGGTCTCACACTTCAATGCCCTCGCCGCTGACTGGTGGGATCCTCATGGATCCTCCCGACTACTTCATCTCATGAATCCTCTACGCCATGATTTCATCCGCGAATGTCAGCGCAACGACCCAGATGCTCCCACTCGTGACCTGAACATCCTCGACATTGGTTGCGGCGGTGGAATCTTTGCTGAAAGTGCTGCCCGTTTACCGACTACACGCCATGTTACTGCTATCGACCCGACCCCCGAAGTTCTTGCTATAGCACGCGCGCATGCCCGCAAAGATCCCGGTCTTCGCTCGAAGCTTGAGTACCGCCAGATGTCCATCGAGAACCTACCTCTACCTGCGACTCCACAAGAGGCCTACGACATCGTCTCGCTTTTCGAGGTCATTGAGCATATCGATGCTCCAGGTGCATTCTTGGAAAAGGTGCGCCCATTTGTCAAGCCTGGTGGGTGGCTTGTCATGAGCACGATTGCACGCACCTGGATGAGCTGGTTCACCACCAACTTCATGGCTGAGGATGTTCTGGGTATTGTTCCCAAGGGAACCCACGACTGGAACAAATATCTCAATGAGGAGGAGCTAAGGACCTTCCTTGCAGGTCGAGGTTGGAGTCATCCAATGGTTCAGGGTGTGATATATGTCCCTGGACTTGGATGGAAGCAGGTCAATGGAAGTGAGAAGGTGGGCAACTACTTCTTCGCTGTGCGTAGATCTGAGCCATGATAGACTTTGGTGTGAATGTGTATGATTTATGTTGGTGTACGGTTATCCAAAAGTCAAAGGAAATAATGACAGTTGTACAATATATTGTATTCTAGTGTAATGTCATGGCATACACGTAAGGAATAACGATATCACTACCCTTATGCGCATGTATAGATACAGTTCTTATGTATCTGTAGGATTACACCCTTGTGATTATCTGGATTGTGAAGAGAGATATGGATAACATAACATGGATCTACCTATTATTGAAACATAAAACGTCATAGGTACACAATCCCTGGTCCTCTGTGGGACGACTATTATTCCGAAAGCCCACCGTTGTCGCTCAGCTTGCCCATTTTGGAAAGCTGTTCCAATTCATAGACTATCTAAGTATGTATTGTACGGTCATAAATGAACGAAATATCGATTTAATCAGCCAATTTCCATTAATCATGAAGATCAGCCAGTCATGGGATCAAACGTCGCCGTGGCTATGCAAAGCTGAGGATTTAGCTTCTGCTTACCGGCATGGGTGTTAGTCCTGCGACTGATCCTAGGTGACAGAGATGAGATTCATGTTTCACGTAATCGCGGAGAAAGAAATAGTACTACCAGGAAAGAATAAACGCATTGTGAATCCTAATAGAAGCGTTTGAGATGAATTAGTAACCATTGCCTTTACTCCATTTCGTCAGACCAAATCTAAATTATAGGTTAGTACTCCTACCTAAGGTAAGGCACATGAACGCGCAGTAGGTAGGTACCTACCTACTAACCTGCCCCTGGGGCTGATGCGGGCTGTCCAGTGCAGACTCCGCCAACTGCCAGGGCTCTGACAGGCCAAAACGCTCTAAGGATCAGCCTTGGGACAGGAACCAAGAGGGGCCGGTGACTGTAACGGCTCGCTTCGCCCATCTAAGACCCCACTTGAACCGTAAACTTCGCTCAGTCATTTCCTCTTTCTTTTAGCTACCTACATACAATTTACAGGTACCACCATCTCATGATGCGTGTCGTCGTTCGTTGAACTGCATACAAGGACCTTTTCTTTTTTTAATCTTTTTTTTTTCTTGGCAACAATCGTTTATATCGTACCAATCCAATTGTTTTTGTCTCGGCAGCGACTGTCTTTGTCTCGTCTCAGGAATTCCTTGTCTGTAGCTCGTTGTTGTCTTGTGATGGGTTTGCTTATTTGCTGGATGACGACGACTACTATTTCAATATCCTCTCACCACTCTTGAGAGACTCGTTGCATCGCTGGCAACCTCACCTCGAATCGTCCGCCAACATGGCGGCTCCTTACCTCTTTCCACTTCTATATATACGATTTCTTCTCATTTTCACCTTTGCTTCTTCATGTTCCTCGCAGTTTCTCCCTGGCTCCGACGCTAAGGCGCGTAATCTCACAGTCGTCCATTCACCTGCAAATCAGGACGTCACTGTCTCTTATAAAACTCCCGAGAACGTGTGCTCAACAGCATTTGATTACCAGAAGCAGTACACAGGCTGGGTATCAGTTCCTGGCGACTACCCGACCAATTTGTTCTTTTGGTTTGTCGAGGCTCGTGAGCCTACTGACAGTCTGACCATCTGGCTCAACGGAGGGCCAGGATCCAGCTCACTATACGGTTTCTTCACAGGCAATGGCCCTTGTGAGATTGTTGAAAAGGGATTGAATGAATATGAGACGCTTGTGCGCGAATGGGGCTGGGACCGGGCTTCTAACATGCTGTTTGTCGATCAAGTATGTTTCCCTCGACTAGTATCACAGGTTGACAAACTCACTCACATGTGCCTTCTTTAGCCTAACCAAGTCGGCTTCTCGTATGACACACCAACTAATGGCACAATCAACTTTGCCAGTAACAAAGTCGAAGTGCCCCCTGAAGCTAATGCCGATTATCCTGAATGGGTACTTCGCAACGGTACATTCAGCTCCAACAATGGGGATTTTACCGCCAATACTACCGAAACTGCTGCCATGGCCGTTTGGCACATGGTTCAGGGCTTCTTGACTACCTTTCCTCAATATCAACCATCCGCCCTTTCTCGCAACAGCTCGCTTGGAATCAGTCTTTTCGCCGAAAGTTATGGTGGCCGCTATGGCCCTGTATTTGCAGAAACTTTCGTGAAGCAAAACGCCCGTCGCCAAAGTGGTGAGTTACCATACAACTCAACCATTGATGTCCACCTGAGTTCCTTGGGTATCGTCAACGGGTGTGTTGATATGGAGACCCAGGTACCTTACTATCCCACTTTTGCTATCGACAACACATATGGTTATGAAGCTTTGTCTGCTGGCGATGCAAAATTCTACCAGGACAAGTTTACTGCCGAGGGTGGCTGCCGAGACCTGCTTCAAAAGTGTGCGATTGATGCGTCCGTGGGCGACCCCGAGGGTGAAGGAATTGAAGAATCCATCAATAAAGCGTGCTCCGAAGCTCTGAATAACTGCTACGACATTCAAGACGCCTATACAAGTTCAGGTCGCGGTGTATATGATCTTGCAGCAGCCTCATCTGACCCCTTCCCACCTATGACCTTTTTGGAATACCTCAACCAAGAAAGCGTGCAGCAAGCTATTGGTGCCCCCATCAACTACACCCTCAGCAATAATGAAGTTGGTCGCGAATTTCAGGATACGGGTGATCAAGCCCGTGGCGGCAATATACAGCGTCTAGCTGCTCTTCTCAATCAAGGAGTTCGTATCGCTCTCATCTACGGTGATCGAGACTACATATGTAATTGGATGGGAGGAGAGGCTGTTTCTCACAACCTCGCTCAAGAAGCGGGCAGTGAGTACAGTATCCGATTCCCTGAGGCAGGATATGCTCCCATTATTGTCAACGACTCGTACATTGGTGGTGTCGTGCGTCAGTTTGGTAATCTTTCCTTCAGTCGGATCTATCAAGCAGGTCATGCCGTGGCTGCATACCAACCGGAAACAGCCTTCCAAGTCTTTGCTCGCATTATCTTAGGTACTTCTATCTCTACTGGCAAGGACATCGACGCCACTACGTATAACACCACGGGTGACGCCAACGCTACTCACACAGACAAGCTGCCTGGCCAACCAAACCCCACTTGCTATATACGCAATTTACGAGCTACTTGCGATGACCGTGCCGCAGAATTGGCCGCGGAAGATAAAGGAGTTGTCATCAATGGCATATTGTATGCCTCTACAAGTGACTGGCCGCTGCAGGCAGAGACCACCGAGGAACCAACATCATCTACGACGAGTGCCAGCGCCACATCAGACATGACTGGCATATATACCGCGACCGAAACGCCCGAAGCCGCGGCGGCATGGAACCCACCAAATTCCGGCCTGGTTGTTGCTATCGTCGGCATTATGGTCCTTCATATTGTTTGAACATATTAATTATGCACCCTTTTCGGCACAAAAAGTACGTGGCTGTCACAAGACAGTCGAGGCGTTATTCTCTATGGTTTTGGATATAGGCTTGAATTCTTTTGGAAAAGCATCACATGGTGTATTTGTTGTTTGAATTAGAGCAGTTTTCATCAGCTCAGATGTGGATGTAATGAACCACGTTAGATACCCTAAGATGTCGTACATATTTACATAGAACGAATTACATCATATCACACAACGTCTTTCTACACAGTATTCTGGGCGACTGACCTCCATCGCGATGCACCTTTCTTGTCACACCTGGCACTAGTGCTATTTGTTGCAATATCCATCAGCGCACCAAGTATGAAGAGTGGCTGTGGTGGGGTATCATTCTATCATTTCTTCATAGTGTACAGCCTCACGAAATATGTCATTTGATGCTTTCATCCAATTGGCTCCAGACGACACATCGATCAGTCGTCCCTTCGCTCCCTCTTGGGTACTCTTCCGGGAACAACTTGTTGGCCTCTAACCCTAACTTCGTCGTCACCATCAGCGTCCTCTTCATCCTCGTCCATCTCCATCTCTTGCTGTGCCTGTGCCTGGCGGGCACGCTTGATGCGACGCACCATGGCTTGGTCATGAAAGAAGTCTTGGTCGAATCGCACACGTGAGAAACTCTGCATCTTGGATTAGTCATTGTTCCACCAGGATAGGTTTATACGGACCTGTGAACAGCCTGCCTGGGGACATTGGGATGTTCCTCGCATGGGTAGATATTCGAGCAGGGCTGACTTTTCGAATGTGTGCTTGCAGTTTCGGTTGGTATATGGATCTTTCATGGGCTGCAGTGTCAAAGGACAGTTGATACTGATGGTCTCGCGCGCAACCGCAATGTCATCGTCGTCATCGTCCGCAGCACCCGCAGCAGCGCCGTCCAGAACAGGTTCGCCATCTTGAGTAAACCAGCGTGAGGCATCCGGTAGTGGTGGTCCTTCTTCTCCGGCCGCGGCATCGTGCCACAGCTTCTTGAAGCCAGCGTAGTCGTTGTTGAGTGCGTACCGCTGGTGGGCAGACATGCTTTTGTATTCTGCCTTCTTCTTGACGCGCAGGTCGTTGAAAGTTTCGATAACGCTTGATGCAGCTACCTGCTCCTTCTGGTCATCTCCCTCGCCTTGTTCTTCCTGGTCTAATCTTTGTTGGTGCGCTTCAGCACTGGTAATGTCATGCAGTTCGCTGAGAATACCAGCCTCATCTTCGAGTTCAGCTCTGTGGTCAATAAGTTCGCGAACGGACTTTTCGGACGACTCGGTCAATTCATTGACACGCTCCTCGAACTTGGCGAGATGGGCTTCGAGGCGTTGCTCGTCTTCGGTTTGATCTGTGCCCTTTTCTTCTCTCTTGGCTTTCTGGCTTTCGAGGTTCTCACGTTGCGTACGCAGACGCTCATGTATGTCGCTGACGCTAAATCCGAGGAGCCGAATGGACTCACTGACTTGCTGTTGGTATACGGTATTTGTGCGTGTGTTGGATAGATCGTTGAGATTGCGGCGGGCGGTATCTGTGAGAGGACATGATGGTGGCTCATAATCTGGCAGTGCGATAGACGATGATGATGGGGTTGATGAGCCCCCCGGGCGGTTGAGTAGTCTCCGCGACATGATGGGCTCGAAAAAGTCCGAATAACTACGTCGTAGGTACGGTACTGAAGTTAGACATGATGTTCAATTTGGGTGCGACGCGTAAATTGAAAGTTGACGCGTTGAAGTGGGGCTCTTTGTTCTCGAGCTACCCTGTAGCATAGTAAATTATGCTGCTCCTGCCTCGGTACCTGCCTGACCTGGGCAGACGCTTCACCACCCGACGTACCTTCCAGTTATCTCTCTTACATCTATCTACCTATGCAATCGATACTGTGGATTCCTTCATGGAAAATTCGTATTCTCGCAACATGTTCCGTACATCCAGGGAAACAATATCCGAGTATATAATTGAACGTTGACGGTTCTTATTGGCAGATAGTAGCCATGATCGTATTGCGGTCCAGTCACGGATGCTAAACTAGCAACCATCTCGATGCTGGTTCCCAAGAAGGAACAAAAAACGGCAAAGGGTCCAAGACTAAAGAACAACCCACCTCAACAGTCCTTGAGAATCGATGTCAATCAGGGTCCCTCCCTTGTTAGTCCGAGAAACCTAGCAGCATCGCCGTCATTGATATTTCATCTGACATTATGAGGTCCGGTTCAGTTGCGGGACGGCCAGAAAAAACACCATAGGTATCAGGTTGCATCAAATAAATCCATATTGATAGAGTGCTAACGGTTATACAGTGTGTAGTAGTTAGGTGTATCGAGATCAATTCGCATCAATGCATCAATCACAACATCAGCAAAAGTGTGCAAGCATCATCGCACAGGGCAGCTAAGCTCAGCTCATAACCCACAAACGTCACTAGTGACGATGCTGGGTCTAGACCCTCAGGAACAGTGTCATGGCCTATCCAATATCTCGATGCGCTTTCCGATAAATCTGTTCTAGGAAGAAGCCGACCAACAGACCCTACATCCTTGTCTCAGGCGTTATGTGCCTTTATCAACCAGCGACAAATGAAGCGTCGGGAACAGGCAGCCCCATTCTCCAAATCCCGATACCATCTTGATCGAGGCGGACAAGACTTGGTTCCGCCCATCGAAGCCTCAGCTAGCCATCACGCCTCAACACCAACAATTTCTCTCGTCTCTACTATGGCGCATCGGCGATAGTATCGATCAAGCAAAGGAAAGTGCCGTACACGCGCTACTCAGACACATCAACTATGCGTATTTATTTCTTATTGAAAGGGCCTAGAACATGTTCATTCAGCTATTGTCTCGTATGTCTGTGAGTATGGCAGGCCGCCGAATCGATGACGCGTGATGGAATATGATCATGATGAGGTTCACCGTCGCATCAGCAACAATGACATCGATCGAAAGCTCTTCTCAGCCATTGATGGAATCTGAACGCCAAGAATGAACAACAAATAATTACAACTTTATCTAAAAGATCAGGAAGACACAAATTCGATTGATATCCATCTGAAAGCAAGCAAAAGCCCCCGATTGTTGTAACCACAAGAACTGCCGATTCAAAAGATCAGAAGATACACAATGATTGCACCGATCCAGAGTGGCGGACCAAAGTACCCGGCGATCATAAAAAGACGTACCCTCTGGTTCTACCAATCTGACAAGTCGATCGCGAGTCTAAAGTGGGGAAGCAGACCGATAGGTACCGATCGCGCCTATAGAGCCGGTCGACAACGATCTCTCCAACTGTTCGGGGATCATGAGAATCGAACCCTCTCGACCAATCGCCGATGTCTGATCCCTACCCACATCGACGTCTGTACTGCAGATACGCCTCATGTCTCATGATTCAAACCCCTTCACTCGTTTTTGAACTGTTGTTCAGCCACTACCGATTGTCTTTATTGACAGGATAGAGATGAGGATGTAGCACAGAGAGACACCTGCAAACAGATGGATGAATCAGAGTTCTTTCAAGTCAAACACCAAGCAATGCCTCAAACTTGTCGCTGTCCAAAAACCATATTATACTACAATAAAACTGCACGTCTTCAACCACCCAATGGCAGGCAACACGCCTCATCATGATAACCGACACTAACATCTGAATACTAAACACACACCATCTGATCCTTCTTCACGCCCACAAATATCACCCGTTTTTGTTCTTCGCTCTCAGGGTCCATCGCAATTTGCATTCGAAAGTCTTCAAAGCGTCCGCCCTTGCAACTAACTATATCCTGGCTGCTTTGGCAAATCCAACCTGGGATAACTATCCAACCAGCCGCATCCTAGAAGACTCCACGAGTTCCTCCTCGCTTACCTGCCAGTTCATACATGCACCATATCCATATCATCCCCTCCTCTCAATCGACTTACCTGCCATCCGATACCGAGTCACATCCTTCAACCTACCCGCTTCCACTGATACCTTACCAACCGCTTACTTCGTCATACTCGGACCCGTCTTGGTTTACTTGGCCCTATCGCACTGAGGCCATACGGAACCAGCTCTATATATCTGCATACTCGTCTCTTCCCTCAACCTTGACATGACAGCTTCAATGCGAACCATCAACAACTCACCACTACATCTGAGCTTTTCATCCTCACGCTCACCTTCTCCTCACTGCTCTACCATGGCGTCCAAGACAGTTCCCGCTATGAATCCTTGGGAGGTCAATGCTCTTAACGTGAGTTTTGATCAGATATCACATTTCTCAAGAAACACTTATTAACTTGGGTAGTACGAATTTCCTCAAGAAGGCTCTTTAAATGTCGACGGCACAGTGAACTCCGCGGGCACTTGGCGCCGAGTTCAAGACCCTGTCATCTACCCAGGCCTCTATGCTCCCAGTGGTATTGACATCATGTCCATATTGGTAAGCTTGTCTATTTCACTCTACCCGCCAACTATTAACCATCATCAGTTCCGAGTAATGGGACGACCTAACCCCCAAGTTGTTCTGGGCCCCGTTGACTGCTCTGTTGCCCTTGTTGTTTGCGATATGGCCAGAGCCGATGCTCCCGTCATCTACGTCTCAGACTCTTTCACTGATCTTACTGGATACTCTTCTCGTGAAGCGGTAGGCCGAAACTGCCGCTTCCTCCAAGCACCACCTGGACAGGAGCGTCGCCCTGATAGAAAGGGTGCAGACAAGGTCGCTTCACACCGTATGCGTCAGGCCCTCATGGCTGGAATGGAGATTCAGACATCTGTTACCAACTACAAGAAGTACGGACAGCCGTTCAACAACCTCTTGACCATCATCCCAGTCCCTGCCGACAATACTGGCGCCTGTCACTGTATTGGTTTTCTATGCGAGATGGATTAAATAACAGCTATTCAAAGTAGCTGCGACATTCGACGACAACAACGATGACGACAACAATGTGACGACTAGAAGTCTTACGCCCCACGCTTTTCTTATCCTTTGCGACGATATCGCGAGGGTAGACCCCTCGGCAAACACACACTAACTTTCGAAAATTTTGATAATACCGATACACGAACTTCAGTCTTCTACTCACCTCCCTTGCTTCGACATTGGGGCACGGTTTCATCACTTTGTTCGGTATCACTGCTTTAAGGCATTCACCAATATTTACGATACCCTTTACATTTCTTTCCTCCAAACCGATTACAGCTCATTATATGGGAAGCACTTTGAGGTGTTCAGGTCATATTTATCCGAAGATACGATTTAGTGGTTTTTTGTGTTTTTTTTTTTAGCTCATCATTTGGGTCTTTACTATCATATTTTGATGATTTACGCGCCATGAAGGTTATGGATTTTTAGATTGTATTTTGCTGAAACTCGGGCTCGGGCTTGAATATTCCAGTAGCATGGTTCGCGGGAAAGATCTTATTTTTTTTTGTTATCATAGACTCTGCTCTCAGGCACGGGCACATTTTGTAAGGCGCTTAGGAGTACACTTTGTTTATTTCGCATAACCTGTTCCTCATTACGGAGCAAGGAGTTGGCAGGAGGCAGTTGGGCATCAAGTAGCTGATCAAGGTGGTATGAGATCGTCAATGAAACATAAACCGCCGAATATCCAATTATTACGTGGATAATTAGATCAGATCATATAAACACAATTGTCCCAACCTGATTTTGCTATATCTGACACTTTATCTTGTGATTGACCGGCGTTTCCGTACAACAACCCTTGTTGAAAGGCCTCGATCTTTACACCTCCCTGTCTTCCCACACGATCGAGACCAATACGCAACCAAAACAAACTAAGTATAGCCAAGCCAAATGGGTCTCAGCCCGTTAGCTGTCACCGCCTAATATGGCAAAGGCGCAGATCAAGTTTCATGCAAGAATTCATTGGTTGTTTCACAGGGGAGTCGTGAGCCGATCAGCAGGGAGGCCTTGCCAGAACTGCTTGGAATTCCATGAGAAAGGCCTCTTCCATATCATGGTAAGAACATTCTCCAACATGTACCGATCGTATACGCAAGATCCCTTGTCGACAGTTGCATCTTTCTTCACCGATCGATTATCTATGCTCTGAGTTTTCGATCAGCCAGCCATATTTCGATCCAGCACTGTTAAAAGATGCTCGAACCACGTTGAGCATGTATTGTTCCTGACGGGGAACATTACTAACACCGAGAGAAAAGGAGAAATCGAAGTTTTTTTTTTTTTTTTTTTTTTTTTTTTTTTAAAAAAAAAAAGGGGGCTGGATGGCTCGTTCGCTCGTCTTTATAATTGGAAGTATGCATTTCCTGTCTGTTCAGCAGATTTGCTGCCGCAGCAACAACCGAATCATCACCTCACACTTGTGGATAGACTCTGCCACACAACAAAGGCCGAGGTTGTTGTTGGGCGCAGGCCGGCCTGTATCACTTGACAGGCATGTGCTACAATGCTGATATTGAACGGTAGCGATGATCGAAGAAAGCCTCTGGTATTAGCATCGAGTATTGGCAACAACTGACTCGCCGTAATAAGGGATCAAAGCGGCCACTTATAAATCGTGGGGCCATGCGCAAATATTGCAGGGTCCTTCGAAGGGGCGTGAGCGACTAAAGCGGCGAGGAGAGACATCTGTCAGACAGTTAACAACGACCAGTGCGGGACTCTAAGATCAATTCAAGAGGCACTTGAGAGTCCAGTAAGAGAACAGTACGATGAAAGTGATGGAACTAGAGAGACCTGAGATGAATGCATAAAAGAGCTGTTGAAGCACACCACGATAACCGTGAGATTTGGTAAAAATAAAAATAAAAAACGCCATGGGTTGTGTACACAAACGCAGCCACCCCATCTTGGACGACGTGTCCGACATCAATGGCGGTGACTCGGATGGTCACGTAAGCGATATTTCAAGCAAAAGGCTTGGTAGACCCAAGTCTACGCACCCCTACTCTGTAACTATATGTAACAAAAATGAACCAACTCCATAGCAATGCAACCTTCGGAAAGTCAACGCCAGCATAGGCTCCTCAGAGTCTTCGCGGATGCGAAGAATTCATCAAAAATGAAACGAGCCAAGGCCACCATGGCCGTTTCCCTTCTATCCGCAAGACGCCTCATGCTATCATGCAAATCCTCATGCCCCATACATCCTTCTTGGTATCGCCAGGGTCATCACTCAGCCCTTTATGCCATGAAATCATCCTCGATGCTGCCTCGTCCACTTGGTTGGTTCAGATCGATTCGTCCAGTTCCATCCACGATATCGCTGGTTTCCTGCTCACTTGGGCCTGCTGTACTTGAGCGGACCTGCACCTTAACGTCGCCTTCGATGCCATCAACCCTGATCGTAGACACAGTCGTGCCGCCAGGTGGGGGGCGCAGGTTGGGCGGAGGTGAAAGATTGACGAGCTCCCGGAAGAAGGTGTTAGCAGCTTCGCATCCATCCAGCAACCACTTGAGGCAGATTGTCACTCGTTCCTTAGCAAAAGGGTTGTGGTCATCGTAAGCGCAGCAATTGAGTAGAGGCACGATTCCGTTGTACTTGACCATCTGCATCTGCACATCAGGGTTACCTGGGCTGCTCTGACCAGGGGGTGGCTGCAGGAGAGTAGCGATGATGGTAAAGATCTGCCCTTTAATTCCAGACCAAGGGAACTTATGCGCTGGTTCTTGCAGAGGAGGAGGCGGCGGCGAAGGCGGAAGGCCATCGTCTGCAGATGAATAGGGCCGCTCAACCATGGGGTTGCCATTGTTTTCACTGCGTGGCGACCGCTTCGGGAGTTCAATTAGAGGTTTCTTGGGCACGCCGGCCTCCAATCCACTCAGAATGGTGATGAGGTCGTAGACAGCCTCCCATTCAATGAGCTTCGCCCGAGTGTCCATCATCTCAGCAACTGTGGTGAGGAAGTCGAGATACTGGGCTAAACCATCTTTAGCACGCTCCATATCCCAGCTATCTACAGGAAATTCGGATGGATCAAAGTTCTCTTCGCGAATTTGAGCTTGAAGATGCATTAAAGCGGCGCACTCTGGGACGATGCGGGTTCGGAAGAAGCTCAAGAAGAAGTGTACAAGCTTGATGTCGCGAGAGTTGTCCTTTGTTTCCTGAGAAGACGAGTTGTTGACCCGAGCTCGGAACATATGGTTAATGAGTCGCAGGAGAACCGTCTGTGCTGGCGAAATGATGTCCTTCGCTATGCGCAAAGAGTTCCACGCATATGGAATCAAAGCACTGTGATGGATAGCCTCCACGATTTGAGTTGTCACCTGGAATATCAGTGATTGCTCATCCTTTTCCCAGACGGCAATGAACACCAGCATCTCTCGCAACAGACTCTTTCCACAGTCAAGTGCCAGGAACATGCGACAGCGTGTTTTTTGCAGGTTTTCGCCCGCACGAGTCAAGCCAGAGCCAGCATTGTCCAGTATGCACGACTTCACGATCATGTGCAAAGCCTCTATCTGCTTAGGGTCTAGGATGTTCGGCACCTCAGTAAGTAGTCCTGTCAACGGTCCCTCCCCGTAAGATTCGTCATCGTCGACATCTTCATCATCCATTATATCTTCGACGTAGTCGTGAGCATACTCGTGATCATGGTGGTGATGGTGGTGGTGGTGATGATGATGATGGTCGTGTTCATGGTTATGGTCGTGATCACATTGGCACTCGCATTCATGATCGTGGTCGTGATCGTGATCGTGCTCATGATCGTGGTCGTGATCATGGTTACATTCGTGAGTATGTTCATGTTCATGGTCGTGGTCATCGTGTTCGCAGTGATGGCAATGTTCGTGCTCTGATAGCTGTTCTTCCTCAACAACGCCCGGAGGCGGCGAACGATCTGTCCCACAAGAGTGGGCGTATTGATGGATGAGGTTGTTACGGCAATGCTCGAGACGAGTCTGCGCGAACTCCACAGAAGGCATCGGGACGTTCCATTCATCGTAATTGGGATCGCGAGCATTCAACCACCAGGTGTCGATCTCTCTAGAGACGCGACCATAAGCACGATCTTGCTCGAATCTATCCGTCTCATCTGGTTTCCACACCGGGTTGATCTTCTCGTCAGTATTGGCCACGTCTCCAGGAACGTCGACGGAGCCGTCGGGGAGCCAGTTCCAGGCCAATGGACGGATCGGGGCAAGGTTGCCTGGTGGTTTATCGGCATGGTTCTGAGCATGGTCCTTAAGAAGTTTCCTGGCAGTATCGCACAGCTTGGAATTTCTATCCAACCAGTGTTGGACCTGCCTCTTTGCTTCTTCTGGTTGGAAACCTAAAGTATCGCCAGGGTTCTCATCGCGACATGAAAGCGCGCCATCGTCGTCAAATAGAACATCGAACCAGAAGGACATTTTGTTCCTGTCATGTTTCGCTGTCCAATTATGTGCCTGTTGTAATGAAGTCACAAGTAGCTTTTTGTCTAGTAAATGTTAGTCCGGCTGCGTTGCAGACGTTGACGTTTGTCAGACACTTACATAGTTCTGTAACACCACCCAATTTTATCCTCTGAGCCTCGTCGAGAATCTCTCCATCATAGCCTTTGCTCGTAACATTGACACAGAGGATGATGGTTTGGTAGACCATTTGATCGAAATGGACCGCAGCACAGATGTCCTGGGGCACTTCAGGCTCTGCATTGACAAGCAAATTACGTGCGATATGCATCAGCTTGATGAGAGTTTCGAGATCTTCCCTTATCGACACATGATTCATGACGATCAAGGCTGTGCTCTCTTGTGGAGTGACGCCTTTCTCTGGGTCATTGAGGCTTGATAAGGGTCCCACGGATCTTGTGGTGAGGCTGGGTATAGCAGCCGCAAAAATCCTTGTGAGCCAGATCCAGATCGCCACATTTCTCGAGACGGCCTCGCTGTAAAGTGATCAGTAAAGAGGCCCGGCGAAAAGATGTGAAGCCAGCCTACCGAGCCTTGCGAAAAGTATGTGTCTTTTCTAGCGTTTTGTTGATCATAGAGCTCACTTTGGCTGCTGTTTGCGGTCCCATGGGAGGGGACTGGGTATAGTGCCCTTCAAGGCAGATGAGGGCAGCAGAGAAGCATCGTTCCTCGATTGTTTCATCGTGGTGACCGTCTTCTTGCGGCTCGATCAATAGAGTATCGTGATCTGGTAGTCGTGTCATTTTGTCCACTCGAGTCACAACATATGTAGCTCCTGGCGAATATAAGATGTATTGTAGTGATTTATTAGGCTGTTGACGTTGTGGTGGGTTGAATTTTGGCGGAGCTCGGGAAAATTTTGGCCGCCCGCAGCTTGGTCAGCATGAGCAGGAAGGAAAAGAATTAGGCTGAGGCTTTCACGGCAGGAGGCAAAGAAGTAAAAAAAAACCAGGGTGAGAATTTTTCCAAAGCAAAAACGATTTGTATGCCTTTGGCAGGAATTTTTTTTTTTATACAAACGTAGTTTGCTATTTGGTGGAAGTTTCAAAAAGTATTAAAAATACTACAGAGTACAGGTGATATACCTAGGTAGGTAGGTAGGTAGGCAGTTCAAGACATATTTATACGAAGGAGTTCGAGTATTAGAAAACATTCAGAACCAAGGGTAACGAGATTTAACTCGAAAGGTCGAACTAACCATTCATCCGGTTTATAAAGCGTAGAAGGTAGAGCTAGAAGGAGAGACACTTCAGATCTCACGCTACGCATATCATGAATGCCTCATGATGCTAGCAATCTAGCAATACAGATCGATCCCATTCAATCATATGTCCCGTGCTCAAACAAGATCTACTACCTAATACTCTAACTACTAAGGTACTATGGTTAGCTACTCTTGTCGACAACAAACCCTTGTCATCTTGACCCAAATCCTATAGACCTACCTAAACATCTTCAAATAGTTTAACCAATAGCAGAGCGCCCAAGGGTCCACGACCCCTCCATTTGAATAGCCCAAGCACGTAATCTTAGCCATGGTATGGCGGGGTAGTTAGGTAGGTAGATAATTACTCTCAGGTTCTTATCGCGACAAATATTTCTGGGCGACGACGGTAATTTCGTTTCCACCTTGTCATCATCACCGTTTCAAGTTTCAATTCCTACGAAATCTACCGTTGCTCCAATTCTTCAAAATGGCTGACCTCCCAACTACCTTTGATAGTACGCAGACCCAAACGACGAACCCGACCCTGCCGAATCATCCCAGGCGTAGTGCTGATTCTTTACTATTACAGAGCCTGTCCATATCGCCGTTATTGGCGGTACTGGTCTCGGCCAACTTGAAGGCTTCGAGCCTGTCGCTGCCCTGAACCCTATTACGCCATGGGGTGCTCCCGCGTCGCCGATCCAGATCCTCTCTCACAAGGGCGGCTATGTCGCTTTCCTTGCCCGCCACGGCGTTTACCATCAGTTTGCTCCTCACGAGGTTCCTAACCGTGCCAACATTGCTGCTCTACGACACATTGGCGTTCGATCCATTATTGCCTTCTCCGCCGTTGGTTCCTTGCAGGAGGAGATCAAGCCTATGGACTTTGTGCTCCCTGACCAGGCTATCGATCGCACAAAGGGCGTCCGACCTTTCACCTTTTTCGAGGGCGGTGTAGTTGGACACGTTGGGTTTGCTGATCCTTTTGATGCAGGTCTTGCCAATGTTGTCAAGGCTTGCGCTGCTCATATGGAGGGCGAGGGCGTTGTCCTGCACGATAAGGGCACTGTCGTTGTTATGGGTAAGAGCCTACTCTGAAAAATCTTGATCTGAATTTGATCTGACACACGCTCCAGAGGGACCACAGTTTTCGACTCGTGCTGAGTCACACATGTACCGATCGTGGGGCGGTTCGGTTATCAACATGTCGACGCTTCCTGAAGCTAAGCTTGCCCGCGAGGCTGAGCTGGCTTACCAGGTAATTGCCATGGCGACAGACTACGACTGCTGGCACTCATTTGAGGATGTCAATGTTGAGTTGGTTTTGAAGTACATGAAGGCCAACAACGAGAATGCCAAGCGCTTGGTCGCTGGCGTGCTGGATCGGCTCGCCGAGCTTGAAAACAGCGATTTGGTTCTAGCCAAGCATTTGGCCGGCTCTTCGCAAGGAGCCGTCAAGTTTATGACCAAGCCTGCGGGCCGTAACCCCGAGGCCATGAAGAAGGTTGAGTACCTTTTCCCAGGTTTTTGGGAAGAGTAAGGAAATCGACGAAAGAGGTGGAAAATTGAAGGCCAAGAAAGTGCTATATAGACATCTGGTGTTAGTGAAAGAGGCGTTACTGCGAAGCGGCGAAACAATCATCGTATATCACTCTGCAACCACCATATTTGCCTATTTCTGGCATAAGTAGAACGGGTGCAAACGTCATTGGGCGTGTGTAGAAAAGGGGGAAAAACTCAATTGCTCTGATGCTGTAGGCGATTGAGATGCAAAGCAGCTTTGCTTGCTGTTCATCAATACCCTCTGATAGGATGAGAAAGCACACTGCAACGTCACCGTACCACGACGCAAGAATCGAAGGGTGTTGAATGACCCCTGGCCCGTGACAAGGGCTTTCTCTGTGCATTATTCCTACCCAAAGTGTATGGTTGAAGATAACTTTTTGTGGTAGTTGGTAGTGGTCGACACTTCAACGTCGTGTTTTCTCTTTTGTTCTCTCAAGCCCTGCATATGCCAGTTGATGTGGCAAAAAGCGGCTCTTACTGCATTGCATGCAGCAATTTCTCGCTTGCCTTGGGTCTCTGAGAACTGTACGTTAAAGTTTGAGGCCTGACGCAATCAGTGCCGCTTCCATCGCTTCCAACGCGTCCTACAAGTTCCCATTCTGCATGGACAACGCAGGATATGAGCTGCATTGACCCATGCTGAGATATCATGTGTCGGCAATGGCCAGTCCATAGTAGGTTTGATGTCTGCCGGGGCCCTTGCCCAATGCTACCTGGCATTTCTTGCAGCTTACATTAGTGCTGCCGCGCAGGTAGTAACCACTTTGGTGACGATTACCGGCGTACACAGGAAGCGCCGTTTCTCCTTAACATTTACACACCTCTTTCTCGGGTGATAAACCCTCCTCCCTCAGGGCGCAGGTAAATGCAATTGGGTGCCCTGTTGGCTACTTAGTCAAATTTCTGACACGCGCTGTGTGTAGGGTTTGTACTACACCGCTGAATCAAGATCGGGAAGAGGCAACGGACCTGGGCTCACACCCTCTCGCCTGCGTGTCCTTTACAAGCAGACGCCGTCTGACTGCATTTTGGACAAAAGCGCGATTCATCTCGGCCGGAACACTGTAGATCCCTGCTCCAGTTCACATATGCAGTGCCGGCTCCGACTCCGCGGCCCCTGACAGCTCTTTGTTGTCTCAATTGATCTCTCTTCGAAACCAAGCTCTACACCCCCAGTGAAAGTGCGCACGTTCTAAGAGCAATATGTTTGTCCGATAACGCTGTCATGATATCAGGTTAAGCTGGCCGCTATACCTGGAAGGACCTCGCGTAAGCGATTGATCCAACATGATATGATGTATCAAAGGGAAATTGCTGGGGACAGCCCTAAAAAAGACCATATCGACAAGAGCTATATTTGGGGGCTTGAGTACCATTAAGTGCAGCGTCAGGCCGTTAGCACGTGCGATGTGATTCCACAACCAGAGACCCCATCCGACCTTCATCTATAGTATTGACTCGTCAGATACTGCCACAATCAGTAGTGCCTGTAGCAACGTAGGAGTAGGAATCCCGAGAACCACAGATAGACTGGAAATGGATGCCTTAAGGCCGATCAGAATGGATCGGTGGCCGTGTTATGTTGTCAGGTATCTGTCGACCGGAGCGCCAGTCTCCAGATGTGGTTCGGGAAGTATGGTTTCCGTTTCCGTTTGGGGCGCCGACGCCGTTATCTCAAGGCCGAACGAAGCACAGGCCTTCGGCACGGAAGAAAGTAGCAAATGGAGCGAGTAAGACATGCAAATGTGCTATTTACTTCCTCTCAGCTGCTGCGTTGACAAGTGTCACCGTTCAGCGAGTCCACTGTCGAACTTCTGGTTTCAGACCAACGCAGGGAATGTCATCAAGAAGATCCCATTCACCTAGATGCGAGCGGCATTGTCTCAGACAGTCCAATGTCTTGATAGATGAAGAATGATTCGTGACAAGTAGCTTGACAACTTGATCATGTCATATCTCGACTCGCGTGAACACGGCGTAGTTATGTGTTCCAGCCTCGGTTAACGGTTGCTCGACGCCATGTTGGGTTAAGGCTTCGGGGATGCATTACCAAGCGCTGTCAAAGCACGCATCTGCAGGCACGGGATGCCCTTGAGTGGACTCCTCTCATCTAACTACCGGTCTCGTAGTGGATGGATGTGGGTAGCTGTTGCGACATCAGTGGGCGACGGATTTTCTTCCGTTGAGAATATCGCACAAGATGCCAGGGTGTAATACACTCATGGTTCGCTCCCGAGTGGTTTCTTTGAACTCGGAAGAAATACTCGTTGTTGGGTAGAAGCGTAGGCTTTGCCTTGACCAAATTCAGAGCCTGTCGTTCACAATATGGGGAGTTGTAGCCGGCGGATGATCGACGGATCCATAGCTTGAACCTGCGTATTTCTGTGGTAGTCTATAATTTAACTTATCAAGCGTTAGTAGGTTAACTAGTATCAATCCCACGTGGCATATGACAGTCGGTCTGCAAAAAGCAAAAGGATCACCAACAAACAGTCTAGGCTGGGCTCTGGATGCTCACAAGTAGCAGGCATCGGGCCACTCGCCTTGGCCGTTTACACGCAACAATGTCGTGTCGTCGTGCCGTGGTAGTAATGTCGTTTATCACTTTTGGAACCCTGACGGTAGGGAGCTTGCGAAGCTAGTGAGCAATGGCGTCGTTGCTTTGATTGTCAGGTATCTTGGGGTACTGAAAAATCCATTGCACTGTGACAGTTCAGGCCTCTCATTTGTCCATCACAAGTGACAGAAATGCATCACGAAAAGCCACCGAGGATCCAGCAAGGGCGGGTGGTATTCCCGGCAAGCGACAATACGATGGATTACTGAAGCAGAAGTCAGCTCTTCGGTCGGTACTGTCCGTAAGGTACTGACCCAGGCAAGGATGGTGGATGTCTTGAATCTAGGTGGGATCACGCTTCAATCAGCCGCGTCATTGCGATTGGTTCTAGTTGACGAACCTCCTGCTGTTTCCGTTTTAGGTCCTTCCCAGGCAGGTGCGTTGACCACTAAATTGAAGCTACCTTCTAGTCTATTGGCGCCAACCCGGCAATCCCCAATCCCATCCACTAACTGTCATATCACATTGAATGGATATTAATAAGGCACCAGCACATTAGCCGTTCTGTGTCTCATCCCGGCTGCTTGCTTCTTGGCTTGTTTGTACAGCAAAGCAACGTAATGCAAGGCAACGCAGAGCAAAGCAAAACAGAACAGAACATCAAAGCGCAAGACAAGGATTTATCCTTCTTTCTCTTGACATGATCGAATCAACTTCAATCCATGTTTTTAGCGGTAAACCCGGGGAAATCGGATTGAATGTGTGATTCACTGCTGTACGCATCCACTTCTCTGTTTGCTTTTTTGAGGCTCTCACGACATGACGACTTTCAACTTCAACGTCGACTTGGCCTTAGCCCGACTCTTTTCCCTCCTTCCTTACCTAGACCTGGTAATAGGCACTAGAGCTGCACCGGAAGCGTCCCGTTGACTCGGCCCTGTCCGGGAATTTCAGTCCTCCGTCAGATGCCCTACCGTAGTGCATCATCGTGTCCTCGACTCAACCAGGATGTTCAGAGTTGGCTTTGTGCTAAACTAAGCTAGTCATCCATGGTCATCCTGCCAATACCCGCAAATACTGTTTGTATGTAAGGATGCTTGGTTGTTCCCGACCCATATTTGTCTCTCTGTCAATTCAAGAGTATACTGGAGAATTGACAAAACCCAAATGGCAACTATTGACGTTGACAGCATGACTGGCAGTGGCACTTCCCAAGCCGCCAAATGAGATAGCGTTGTTGGTCGTTACAGGAATACTCGGAAAGGAGCCGGTTCAGGCCTTACCAGGCTGTCGGGAGTCAAAGATGCGACATGCCATTGTTCGATCATCTTCCCGGCCCTGAAGTCCGGCAGAAAAGACAGGATGCTGATCCCCAGTGACACCACACCACACCACAACTCTTACCCCCCGTTAAGAATCAGTACATCAGTACAGCTTAGTAGGGTGTCAACCTCTAATCGCGATCTGTCCACCTGCTGCTGACCTGTATTGGATGCCATGATGCCATCGTTATCAGCAGATTGTGTCCTCCCTCCATGGCTTTACGTCTCAAAAACTACGTTCAGACTACATGATACGTATTTGCCAAGTGTCTGAAGTCGCAGGTGGTTCTTGGTTGCGTGGAGCTGCTGCAGACCATTAACTGGTCCTAGTAAAAAAATAAAATAAAAAATCGACCTATATGCATAACAGATGTACGTTATGATATGATTTCGAGTGAGTATGCGTTAGGTTCATCTGTGAAGGGGTGAAGAGAGGTTGTCTTCTTTTTTTGATCGAGATACTCAAAATAATACAGCCACTGAATTCTGAGAAGAGAGGGTGTTGTCGTATCGTAATACAGTGACAGCAGATAGTGTTCGTCACGCAAGGCTTTTCATATCTCAATTCGTACTGGTCAGGTTACGCAATTGTGCCATTTTGGGAAGCGGCTAAACCGGGTCGATAACAGGTCGAGTCTGACTTTTCCTCATTGCACCGAACACCGTGACCCAAGATGGAGGTGTCTGAGTTGCGTTCCTGGTTTGGCGGCTAAGAAAGTTGGAGGTGTGGATAATAGATGCCTTTCAGTCTCAGAGGACAAGGGCAAGGGCAAGGACATGGGAGGGTTATTATCCGTCTGCAAAACGTCACTAACTAGCCAGGATCCCTGATGATAACTGCACGATGTTATAAAGCGTGTTTCTCCAATGCCATGCAAGTTCACTGACTACGCGTGCAGTTGGGTGATATATTGTTAAAAGAGCAAGAAAAGGTAAAGAACCATAGTAGTAGAGAAGGCTTGGAATGACCCAGGCGAGAAAACAACTTCTACATGGGATCAATTGCATAACAATCAATGGCTTACTGTATAACGCCCAGCCATTGACTTTACCAACGTTGGAGCTCTACTAATCACCAACCAACTAGACCAGATAGGTAGTAGATAGAACCTACTATTCTTGAATAAGACTCAAATCCAGTGGAGAACAAACACGGCCCCAGTTAACTTTGAGCGGACCTGCGGGAAAAGAAAGGAACTATCCTAGCACGACGGGAGTTCCCTTCCTTGCGTTTAGCTGAAGCCTAGTAAAACTTTGACGGGCCCCATCAAAGACGTTGAGGCTTGGCTTAACAGTCGACGCTATAGCACGGTCCATCGTGCTCAAATTCAATGTTGAAATCAACGTCTGTCTCGCAAGATTTGTGCCTCGTAACCTACCTTTCCAATCCTCTCTGACTGTCGGGGACCTGATGATGGTAATGGTTGCGTGCGTACCCCTAGCTGAGAGAGCATACTAGACTAGGTAGTTTAGTGCGCAGTTCTGAACCCTTGCAATGACTGCGGGCTATTTTTTTCTGCATCTCACTCTTGCAGCACAGCACACCCCACTTGCAACCCTCCATTCACTCAAGTCTCTTCCAAGGCGTGTCGGCGAACAAAGCTTGACTCCAACAAACAAACGCCAACACACCCTCACCCCTGCATGGCTCTCGATTCTGCAGAGCCCATCTGGACTTGGAGCCTGCCGTCAAACCTTGAACCCGTATCGAGCTTTCCCGTGACCGCCAATAAATAAATAGTCCTCACTGTACGTACCAGACTGCGTACGCGTGCACTCTTCCCCACCGCCTCCGTGTGATGGGTTGTCGAGATGCAACAATGATCTGTGCCGCGGTGGAATGGGGCAGAGACGGGGCCGAGCCTTGTCAGTAAGTTGTACATAGAGCACCGTTTTCTCTTGAGGTGTTGGATCAACAGGCGGTCAAGCTTTTGAGATCGGAGTGTAGGTACGCTCCATCTTCGGCAAGACTCACGAGACTCTCGACACCTCGGGCCATTTACAACAAAGGTTTTGGGAAAACCCCGTGCAAAAGGGCCAGGAACCATTGTCGAGATAGCATTGAGGATCAGCGACCAACGACGCCATTGTACTACCCAAAGACTCAGCCATCAGTCTTTCTGATGTGAAAGAGGCAGACCAAAGGTATCTTGGCCAATAAAGGCCAACTTGGAAAACACGCTATCTTTGCCGTCTGTCAAAGCTCATGTTGCTTGTCCCTCTAGCTTGAACGGGATTCGTTTTGAACCATGACGTGCATCTGTATGTATCCCACCTTCCAGGGCCGGAACTGGGGATGAAACAGGGGTGTTTGCAAAGTGCCCTGTGTTGTTGTAGCCACCTTGACATCGAGGATCAACCAAAAGCTCTGTGTTTTTTTTCTGGGCCAAGATGACTGGTCATCTTATCAAGAATTTTTTTGCCGGCATCACCTGACGGTCTACGGATTGTTAACAGCATCAAGTTAGCCAGCACGGCAATGCCTGGCGGGTGAAGGCGGGTCCGCGGAGATCAAGACGGAGTCATGAATGAAATGCCTCGGTGGAATCTTTGGATCGAGGTTCGTTTTAAAGACTGTTGCACGAGTGCGAAGCGCGACATCCCTTGAATGGGCTCGTGCTTGTTTGGCGAGTTGATTACTATAGTGGTATGGTATGTACATGTCCTCCGGCGATGGTGGAGGGAGCGTAGACCAAATGCCCAAATAGGCTTTCGTTTCTTACCACATCCTAGATCCTCGTTAGTGCTTGCTCGTGCAGGGTCAGGGCCTGAATATCACCGCGACTGTTCTGGAGTTACAACAGGACTTCAACACGTGATTCCAAACCACGATATGTACATACCTAGGTAGGTAGCACGACATCCATTGTCACTTAGGTACCTAGGTAGGTAGCTTTTAGTTGGCCTAATACAGCACCATTCTGGAAGGCTTTAAATACGACAACTGAGACATATAATTGGGGTGTTCAATTCCTTCTACAACAGTAATTAAAAAGAGTAGAACAAAAGAGAAGAGACGACAGACGTGTAGGGGAAAAACACGACACCCACACCCACACACAAAAAAAACACACAAAAAAACAAGGGTCTTGATATCTTTCCCCAAAAGTTAGCGGAACCCCCCCATGTCTCGCAGTGGAGAGGTCAATGTTGGAGCATGGGGATGACACCCTCTCTCCTGCTTCTGCGCTTTCACTACTGTAGGATGAACCGCATTGAGTCAAGCCTGTACATGGCCAAGATCCGTCCCATTTCACTATACCACCTTGCGCACGCAAGCGAATGCATTCTAGTACTGGGGTATGGTGTGTCATCTAGTGGTAGTCAAGGGAGCAAAGACCAGCATTACACTGACGGGCATTGGCATTTAGCTGTCAAACTGAAGAAGCAGAAAATGAAAGAGAAATCCAAGGGAGACCCAGATGCTGCACTGCTTGTTTATGTTGAGGGGCAGATTTTCGTTTCAGCATACAGGATCCACGGTCCGCGTTGCTCTTCTTGAATCGCCTCAAATCATATCACGGCCCTTGCTAGTTCATTGCCTGCCTGTCTTTTCTCTCGCACCTTTCTACCGCCTTCAGCGCCATCCTCGACTCCCTGGGCCTTCTCCATTGAGCAGCGGCACTGGCACTGGCTGGCACTGAAACCAACATTGACTGACAGTGGCAGCGGCAGCTGGCAGCAACTGGCATCTGATCGAATTACTTTCCCAGCGCCAGGGTATAAGAATCGACCGACGCAGACCTTCAATCGTAATCTCTTCTCCTTCCACTCGCTAGCTTCCATTTTTGGCGTCAACAATATCAATCCGCCAACACTCAAACCTTTGCAGATACCGCTGCCGCCTTGTGCCGTGTTGTATCCTTTTTCAATCGCCATTTTGGTTTTTTTTGAGGCGATATTTTGTCAACCCTGAACTACACCGGTCGTGTGTAACGGACCCTGCTTGCGACTGACGTCAAGTCGCACCTTCCTCCGATTTTGGACAGGAGCTTTTTTCGATAGCTGCTCTGGATAAACAAACAACCGTTCAGTTCTTGTCCGGTTCATGAAACGCATTAGAACCATGAACCCCAAGAATGACGCTCCCGCTCATGGAGCTGTAGTCGACATCGGCGGCAGCAATATGTACGATGATGTTGCTGAACGGTTGGAGCAGACCCTCATGGCGTCGTATTCCTCAACCTCGAAGCCAACCCTCCCTGATGAGCTCCTTTATGACGATGTAGGCTTGCCGATCTGGAACCAGATCATCTTCACTCCCGAGTTCTACCAGACTCATGACGAGATTGCACTTTTCGATAAGCACGGTGCAGAGGTTGCTGCACGTTGCCAAGCTGGTGTCACTATTGTTGATCTGGGAGCCGGGTTAGTTTGTCCTCTGTTATCCCCGCATTCTGCCCACCCTCAGCGAGTAGCGGCTATAAGCTTACCCTGTCAAAACTAACGCCTTTCTCTAGTGACACACGCAAGGTTGGCCACCTTCTTGCTGCTTTCGACAAGGCCAACGTCTCCACCAAGTACCTTGCATTGGACATCTCCCGATCGTCATTGGACCACAACATCAAGTATCTGGTGGGACAGCATCCGAGCAAGCAGTCTTCGGTAACCTGCGCGGGCATTTGGGGTACCTTTGGCGATGGCATGAACTACGTGAAAAAGATTCAGTCGCCTCGACTGTTCCTTTCGCTCGGATCTGTACTATGCAATGATCCTTGGCCCGAGGCGCTGGCTCACCTCAAGTTCTGGGCTGACGCTCTCCGACCCAATGACCTCCTTCTTATCGGAATGGACGGTCACGTCCTTCCAGGCAACAGAGACAAGATCTGGGACGCTTACCATTCATGTGATGACTTGTATCATCAATTCTTCTTGAACGGATTCAAGCATGCCAACCGCCTGGCAGGTGAAGAGTGGTTCCGTGAGGAGGACTGGGATTTCCTTGCTCAGCTGGAGGAGGAACCCACGACACGACATCGATTCTTCTTCCGCGCCAAGCAAGACGTCAAGCTTGAGAAGATGGGACGCGTCATCCAGAAGGGTGAGGAGTTTGACTGGTTCGATTCTCACAAGTATGGTGAGGACAACGTACGCCTCATGTGTTATAAGGCAGGACTGAGCGTGATCGATGTCTGGCAGGCACCTGACTCAGAGTTCCGTGAGTAGTTCCTATCCAAGCCATTCATGCCATTTCCCTTTCTTCCTTTGTTTCTTTGTTTCTATTTTATTCTTCTCCTTCTCCTTTTACGATTTTCATACTGATAGTTATGTAGGTCAATATCTTGTACGCCGCAAGGACAGCAAGGACCAGCGAGACGACGCTGACAGCGCTGTCTCGGGAGTCAGTTAATCTGTCCCATTGGTCGACCTTCATCTCGCCCTGTCAATTCCTGAAGAAACGAAAGGAAAACAAATGATAAAAAATCATCACCTCTAAAAAGGCGGGCAACTATTTGCTGCGATTTGTTGAATACCGTTGGGGGTATTGGATCCCAAAATGGACAGACGTATAAATAAGATGGATTCTTACGTCAGGTTGGGCACAAGGTTTCGTCTTCCTCCTCGAGTACCCTCTTGACGAGGTGTTCCCACCAAGGATATCTCTGGCCGAGAGATTCGGGAACAGGAGTTGGTTCGAGCTGGAGGTTTACATCGATGTCGATCCATTTCCAGATTCTTTTGAGCGCGTCGTATAATGGAGGCACACTCTGGGAGGGGATGTTAGCACACTAATTCAACACTAGAGTAATTTTTCAGTAGACCTGACCAAGGGCAGAACCAGCCTGCCCTTTGCCATAGATTACGAAAATGGGAGGGTTGCGTTTCTTTTTCATCTTGTTTGTTTTCACTTACACTTCGAACTGGCGTATTTGTGACTTGTTGGAACCAGCCTCTGGATACCTCCTTGTGCGCAGGATTAGTAGCAAGTAAACCTAAGAAAAACACTGGTAGTAAAGGCGCCTGAGCTGTGAAATGCGACCCTGATGTGGGCATAATGCGAATGCACTTGGCGAGATCATCCATATTGGCAAGAACATCTGGATGGTTTCGTGGTAGTCTAAGCAGGTGAAAGTCATGTTAGCGCAATTGCCATTTTTCTTTTTCGTTCTTTGTTGAGGAAAATGAGCAGGAGCAGGAGCAGGAGCAGAGTTGCATGAATGGAAACAGACAGTGCTTTTACACGATCGTTCTCCAACCAAGTTCCTTTGCTACTCCTCCACCTCACATCCCCTTCTAAACTCGTACCTTAAAAGACGGCATTGATAATAAATTATCGCCGCGATTCTCCATGCTTCGGCTGTAACGTCCGTCATGTCTTCCTTTGAGGAGACTATGACATCGTCTGGGATAATGCGCACCCAGGTTATCGTCTGGGCACGCTGTCGACACTGTTCCCAAGACTTCCCCTCACGACTCCATTGGCGCATGTCTGTCAACGTCCGCAATAAGAATCTTGCCGTAATGGGGACGATAGTGCTCTCAGGTTCCTGCTGCAAGCGCGCTGCGCAGTATGTGACCTGGCTCATAGTGTGCAATAGTTTCTTCGAAAAGCCGCAGCCACCATGAATCTCGAACAGATCATTTTCTGTGCCGTACAGAAGCCAGTTAAACCTGTTGGATTCGATCTCGGGATCCATTGTTTCCGGATCAGGGAGTGCCATCATCGGTTGAGCAAGTATTACAGCCCGACCAACAATTATTGATTGAGATATCCGAAGGGGATCGTATTGTACAGTGTCGCAACTTTCTTTCCAGAATCGACGACCAGGATCTGTTTGTTGAAGGAAATATTCACCCTGCTTAAAACCCTCTAGCCATCGGGGCTTGTCAGGCTTTTTCAGACGTCGTTCGGTAAGGATAACCTGACAAATAGTTAGGTTGTTTCACAGCAGAACTAACGGAAATATAGACCGCAATACTAAGCGATACATACATCTTGCATGGAAAGAAGCACGGCCATAGTGATGACTTCTCGCCCCTGCCCACGTGTTCTGCTCTCAGGTGCATTGAGAAGTTTGACAAAATAATCATTCGCCATGGCATATCGTTCGTTAATTCGTTTTCGAATACGCTCATCTGGCAAATAGTCATAGATATAAACTCCGGCAAGGCTTTGAATAGCATGCAATATGCCTTTGTTTTTACCCATTGGAGCCAAGTCTTTAAGCCAAAGATTTGTGTTTGTAAGAACACTTCTTCCTGGGCACCAGTTCTTAATGTCTACAACGACAGTCAGCGATGGTTGAAGCATGGCGGACTGACGACTGCTGGTCAGCAATGCCGCTGAACGAACTTACAAAAGTCGAATAATCTCCTGTCGATATAATCCATCTCGGCCATGGCGGCCTCGTGGCCGAACTTCTTTGGAACCATTCGCGGAGCTCGTGCAAATACTTCTTGGGGCGAGGGTGATGAATTTACCATCATTGCCTGCGATGAAGTGCCGCCTCCCAATACCAACTCAATGGTCACGGATGACGCTCTCCTGCTTTGCGTTCGTGACGTCGTGGGCGCAGACATGTCTAAGTATACCATGCCAGAGTTGTGAGTGTCAGGACGCGATCGTGATATATGTGGCGTTATATCCTCGACATCATCGTCTGATTGTGAAGGCGTAGGATCAGGCGGCTGACTTGAGTCCTGTTTCGTAGGCCAGTTGAACTTGACGTAACCGTTCACCTGTCCATTATGAGGGCGAGCGAAACGAGGGTAGACAGATACAGTCAACCGTTCCTCTGAGGTGAAAGGGCTGACAAAAGGTGCATCACCTTCCCTTGGAACCTCGTATTCTACATCCTTGTCTAGAGCAGTGCTTGACACTGCAGGCAAGAGTCGGGGCTGCTCTTGTGTCTGAGGACGCTGCAGTTCAGGTTGAGGCGTCGGTGCTGCGTGGAGGTTCAACGTTGCAGGCTGGGATGCTGCATGGAATGTCAGCTCACAGACTCGATAGTCTACCATGGCATGATCGGGTCAACGGAAGTCTTTTATTCCTTTATGATGGGCAGTGGAATAAAAGCAAGGATAGGATGGGTGAAAGATGAGCTCTGAGTTGAAAGGTGCGACGGTGTGAGGGTAGGGGTGAGAGCGGGGTGGTAGGTGCGATATGTTCTCTCAAACTGCCCGAGGCGTTGCACTCTCATGAGACCCATCTCACCCCAAGACCCTCCACAGGGATAGGATATGGACAATGAAAAAAACGGCATGATGGGCTAAGTACTCGGGGAGGATAACCAATGGCGAAAAGGCATCAAGGGAAGCTGAAAGAGTTCATGAGATGAGGGAAGACAGGTTCACTTCCTCACCTGTAAAATTAGGGGTCCAAGAGGTTTCAATGTCTTCAGGAAAGTTGAAGAATACCTGAGAAGGAGACGACAAGGCCGTCGTTGAAGGCCATGGGTTATCGAAAAACGGCACATCGGCAACCAAGGATCCGTTGATGCTTTCGGGAACTTTGATATCGGTTCCAGGCATACTCATTTGAATCGCATCGTCATGTTGCTCGTATTTCACGCGCTTCGACGGGCGAGTTGGCTCTGGTGAGCTTTCCATCTGAGCGGCTCGCCGCCGGAGTGCAACTCCGATGGGTCCGCGCGTTTGCAATCAACAAGAGAGATGAGGTGAAAAAGCGGTCTTGTCGTTTCGGAGACGTCCGGATCAGAACACCAAGGAGACCAGTTGCGGCGGGCGGCGGTAACAGGAAGCGATCTCAGATGTTGGATGAGCCGCCGGGCCCGGGGGCAACGCACAGCGCGTCGGTTTGAAAGCTTATTGATGAGATACTGTACCAGTAGAGTGGTTCGCTTCAAGGCAAAAGCCAGTCCTGGCGAGAGTGGATTTCTGGAGAGTGAACCACCGGAACAGCGGGGGTGGAAGGAGACAACAAGAAGCGAAGAGGAGACAACAGAACCAAGGGGCCAGCAGAGGGGTGTTAAAGCAGAGTCAGGAAGAGCGTGAGGTCATGGTGTGAGTCTGGGGAGAGTACCTGCATTAAAAGGCACGTTTGACCAAGGTGCTACTCTTCTGTCTCTTTTGGACCCGTTCAGAGCTTTAACTATAAGAGATGTCTAGGAGCCGTTAGACAAGACAACGTCTGTCGTGGGCGATGGTTGGATTGCGGCCTTCCCCACTTCAACGACAAGCTTAGAGCCCTTAACACAAGGGAAAGAGTCGGGCCTCTCCAATGGTTACCAGCAAGCCGCCTCACGATATTGGGTGCAGTACCGCCTGGTCAAGATCGGTAGGGCGGGCAACCTGGAGGCGAATCTCACCCTCCATTGCCTCAGGCGCTTCACGCGCCTGCCGCCGCTGTTGACACAACACAAAAGCTACCTACGAAGGGACAGTACACACACAGAGAGAGAAAGAGAGAGAGAAAGAGGAAATGAATGTGGCCCAGCAATTTGTACCTAGCGTGGCTTTTCGTCGATGTGATGGCCAGGGTCCAGGGATCAGGGGGGGAGGGGGCCAAATGAGATGGGGGATCCAACGAGGAAAAAACGCCATGGCGTCCCTAAGACGCTAACTACCCGCCCTTGCTTTTCCAGGCCCAGGATTGAGACAGTCGACCGACCGGTATGGAGACAGCCCAGTCGTGCTGAACCTTGACCGGACACACAACGGTGCTGCGTTGCGGCGTGCAGTTTGTCCCGTCCAGTGCCAACAATACTGTAAACGACGTTGGTACAAGCTATGAGACCAGCCCCCGAATGCACCAGCGTTACCCAGACCCAGTTGTCTCTTTCCTCGAGCTAGTTGTCTCTTTTCCCGTCACTCGTTGCTCACACGAAAAAGTTATGCTTGTGCCCGACACCGCGTGTCTTGCCTCTCTGGCGGCCTCATAAGGAGCTGGTTCCAAGAGATTGACTGAAACTACCACAGCATCCATATTGTTAACTCCCCGTTGGGTATTGCGGTTGTCCTCTTTCACGGGCCCAAGACGCAGGACGCTCACCGAGCATCTACTGCGACATTCGTCTTTCGCCTTTGAGCACTGGCTTCTAGGCCAGCACCAGAACCAAACCAGACAGAGTACCTACCTACAGTACACAACGCAACCCCGCCTATGGGCATTCGCCAGCACTTACGCTACATGCTGTCCCATCTCCCTCCTCTGACCGGCCACCAAGGCAGCAAGCAAGCAAGTGCATGAGCATCTTTTTCCTTTCTTCTGTTTTCAGAAACGCGATAGCAATACCCTACTACATACGTATCCGTACCTATCAGGCCAGGAGGGCCGTCTTTTTTCCCCCTTCCCCTCGGCTGCTGCCCCAAATTTTTGCCTTCCCGTGGTCGCCGCCGCGCCGCGCCGGTCCCGAGCACTTCGTTAGCTTCCGTGCCACAATTTGCACGCACTATTGCTAGGTCCCGGTTGGTTCAGACGCCCGAGCATAGTACGAAGTACATAGTGGCTCTAGTTACATACAGTATCGACGCTAGTCAGCAACAAAACAAATACATACAAGAGTATCTTGAGAGGTACAGAGTACAGGCACGATACTGTACTGCCACCATGCCAGTCCCTTCAACTACGCTTGTCTTTGAATCAGGGATCCACGCTATACCCGGCAACTCAATGGGACCCAACTCTCTGGATGCCCTAGTCCGGCACCAATTAGCGGCTGCTTCCAGAGACCTGGCATCAGAGGCTGAATTTAACGCCGCCGGAACATCTCCCGGGCATCACCAAAACATCATTAACGATGTGGGCGAATACCTTGCCCAGACTGCCCGAATGTGGTATTCTTTGACAAATAGACTGGTCCAAGGGCCACATGTGGCGAGGGCTGCGGAAGAGGCTCATGAGCAGTCCTTCAACACGACTTACATGGCAGATTTGCAACCGATGGCTACCATGGACATAAACATCACCAAGCTAGGGTAAGTCGTGCCACTCATGAACCCCAACGTGGAATGACTTGGCTCATCCGTTGTTATAGCAAGATACGTGATCTGGCGGAGAAATTCTCCGAAGAAGTGCAAGAAGTCTGGCGGCCAAAACCCGAGTCTGGATCTACTTACCAGACCGCCCCTTCATTCCCCGTTGTCAAGTCTGAACCCAGAAGTTGGGTTCACCAACCGGGCAGAGGAAGTGATTCGGATGTTGGTGTTGGTGTTCGTGGTGGTCAGCGAAACATACTCACATCTCAAAACACCGATGACACTCTATCGCCTGGCGGGAATGCCTCAGCTTCAGAAGATTCGGGAGGGGATGAGGATGAACAGTTCAGCAAAATTGATATGGATGCTCTCAAACAAAGAGGTAAAGGATCATATCACTGCCCATTAGAATATCGATGCGACAAGGGGGGCGTTGACAAAGAGGGTAAACTTGTGGTCTTTGATCGAAACTCTTCTTTTGCGTAAGTCTCACGCACAAAAAGTTGCTGGTTCCTGCTGACATTGATATAACATAGCCAACATTGCAACAAACACAGAAAACCTTGGCGGTGCGACGTGCCTGGTTGTCCAAACCCACCTAAAAAGCGCAAGTTTGCCCGCAGAGATGGACTTGAAAGACACAAATTGACGGTCAAGCATCGCGTCATGACATCTTGAGGCCCCAGGTCACGAGCTCGATCATTGAGATGCGTGACCTTGACCGGTCAGTTTCCTTACATTCGGAGACTTGACTCTGATTGGAGGATCGCCACCGGTCAAAATCAACCATGCGGCTCATAGAAACCCGAAATGCCTGAAGTTTGCACGAACCAATCATACTGCGCCAAGAGATTATCTACCCAAGAGCGCATCAATAACTGACTAGGCCCATCTATTGTCAACGATCCAACGTTGTAACTCAATCATGGAAATTGTTTTGGGCATACACATGGACTTTCTGTGCCTTCTGCAGTGGTAGCCACACTTTGGTGCTTTATCCGGCCTCAAAGGATTTAGAAGGCAATCGAATGTTACTGGTAGACGGTCACATTTCTTGGTACTGGGCTGGTTGCCCAACCTTTAACAGCTCGTTTCGTGGATGATGCAATCATCTGTAAGCTGGTACATCATCGGTGAGAGTCACCAAAATAACTCTCGTTACATTATGCAGCTAGCCTTCGGGCACGATGCAGGAATTCTTTCTCATATTGAATTGCAAGGCATGCTCTTTAGATTTAGCAAGGGGTCGACTTGCTACAAGCCGAGTAATGGCAATGGTCATGGCAGGCCTCAACGACTCAGGAGTGCCCAGCAAAGGACGCTACACCGTATGCAAGAGCTGGGTCAGAACATGGGTCATAGGCCACGACAGACAGCAACATGGGCAAACTTATCAATGGCTGTCGGCGCTTGACGTTTCGGTTACACGCATCTGACGATTGTTGATAGAGTCGTACGACGGGACCGTACATTAAGATCGTTCGAGAAAAAGAAGCAGAGCCACATCTAATGGTGGAACGTGTTGTTGGAGTTCCACAAGAGAACATGGGAGCAAGTTGCCGGAAGGCGCGCAAGGCGGCAGGGTCTGGGGATCTACTAGAGTACATTTCAATACAGAGAGAACAACAAGCCAGTCCGCCTTATGAGGAACGGGTGGCTTTCCCAGACCTGTGGTCTGGCTGTCACTGGTGCCTCAGCAAGACATAGATGACTTGCAGCCATACGATCTCATATTACAGCAATGTGACATTTCAACTTTAGGTTGCCCCAGAACTCTCTCGCGGAAAGAAGAGCTGACATGTTGGCTTCTTTTTCCCCTTCTTTTGGGCATCTTTGAAAGACGATCCCGACGCTAACGGGATTGCACAGACATGTACCCTGGCGATCAGGATATGAGCCAACCATTCGGAACATCGATTGTTAGAAACCAGTGCACGATTATGGAGAGCCTGTGACGATTCCCGCGTAGCGACAGCAATGCTATGTCTATGCAGATAAGAGAATCTCATCTCATCTCATCTCGACCATTGGCATCATGCCATGATGTAGGCTCAGCTCAGCCCGGTACCACGATCCGATCTCAATGGTCAATCTACTCCTTCCCCACACATGTTTCCCCTCGACATCTCATCTCAACGCCAGAAACAAGACAGACAGGCTCCGCGCAACCCCTAGTGGCGCACGTGGCTTCTTAACGGTGCGGGACTAGGGCGGAAACAGCTGGGAACTTGCATGGGGTTGCTTGCATGAGGGGTAACTTCCACCGCAAACTGGGATTAACAAAAGGCAAAGAGGCGAGACGGTACGGTACAGTACAGTACGAGACGGGGCGAGGCGAGGCGACGTGAGAAGAGAAGAGAGGAAAGAAGGAGGAGAAAAGAAGAGAAGAGACAACAAAAGGAAAAGAGAAAACAAAAAAGAAAGGCAAGCGAGCGGTGTGTTCCAGGGACTGGGACGACCGACGGCAAGGCACTTCTGTCATAGCGTCCGTCAACTTCAGCTTCAGTTGCCAGTATCTGACTGTCGACACTTGATCCACCAGGCGCGACGCAACAAGCAACAATCCATGGGCAATTGACAGTGCGCGACTGCTGTTGTACGGAGACTAGCCGGCCGGGTTGAATCGCGGAGCACTCCATAGTGTTCCTGCCAGACAGACCCAGTATTCGTAGCGAATACCCAGCGCGTGGGTGGGTGGATGGTACGGTACAGTGTATTTTACCGGGAAAGCAGATCTCGCGGAGATCCTGGCATGCCGATAGCTTTGATGCATGGCATCCACGGGTTCTACAGCGCTGTCGAGCATCGGTAACCTCGGGGCAAGTTGCAGAAGTACATCTAGGCGATACAAACAACCTCCGGCAGCTCAAGCACGTATGGCGCTTTGATCATAGTACAGTGCTGCATGGCAGCTAGACTAGTCTAGCTAGTCTCTTTCCCTCTTATCATTCTAGGGAGCTTGTGGTACCTGGCACGGAACAGGTAATAATTACAGACTGTCTGTACTATGAATGAGCCCGCAACCAACCAGATCACAAAATCATGGCTACTCGAAGCTTGTTGTCCGTCCAGCCCCATGACCCCGGCTGGGTTTTACTTTTGTGCCGTTTTGGGTTGGGTGGAGAAAGTGATGAGAGAAAAGAGCATGTTCTCTCTCTCAGTCTTTCAGAGATCGTCGAGACGACAAGGTTGATGCTCTACGAGAAAAGTACGACACAACCACTTTCTTTGTTCGTGTGGCTCATCTGATATCACTCGGCCTATTCTATTTTGTTTTATTTCTATTTCAATTTTTTTCAATTTTTTATTTTTTTTTGTTATTTCTTCTTTCCGCAATCCATTTCTCTCTCACCCCCTCAGCCGCCAACCACATAAAGTTCAGGGGTACAGATACTAGCCAACTAGTCAGACTAGTTGTCTAAGTCCTTTTTTCTTCTTCTTAGTAGTTGTTTCTCTTTCGTGTGTGTGTGTGTGTTGCTTCTTCTCCTAATTTTCTTTTCTTCTTCTTTTCTTTGGGTCAACACCCCCCCTTGCTGGAAGCCGGCAAGATGAGACAACTCCCTTGGCATACGTCCACGTCAATCAATCGTTTAATCAGTCGATGTAATTACCCAAGTGTGTTCCTTACCTATGTCCCAGAGGAGTGTGGAACTAGGTGGTTAGCCGCCTGGACTGGACCCAGGATTAATGTAACTGGCTTTCTACTGTACTCTGCACTACCTTGTATGTAGAGCACTGTACTGTGGTGTATGTATGTACCCATTGGATTGGATGGGATGTTTGAACGCCTTGTCCTAGCCTTACCTTGCTTGACTTGCACGCACGCATGCGGTCAGTACTAAGTCTATGTACACGAGACTGACCGGCAATTGCCTTTTCTCTCAACGGTTACTAGTTTCGGGTTTCTGGCGTTTGTCTCTGAGTCGACCGCTATTTGATGTTAACTAGCATTGACATTGGCCTAGAATCCCCGGCCCGGTCATGGGTTCAGTCTGGTTTGGTTGTTGAAGGCTGAGGATATAAAGTTAGTTGTCGTCCGCACCCATGAGAGCCAACATGGCGTTGACAAGTCTCACTTTTTCTATACATCAAGAAACAAACCGGACAATTCTTCTACTATTCTCTTTGACTCCGTCCCTTCTTATGCACATTGAGTGGAATTGAATCAAATTCTGAGACTCCAATTGAACTAAACACATCCCACCCTCAACCATCATGGCCATTCCTTCTGTCCTCATCATAGGGGCCGGCAACTTTGGTGCTGCGACGGCGCTCTCGCTTCTTAGACAGGGCAACGTCAAGGTTACCATTGTAGACCCGGCTGCTTACCCCAATCCCAGAGCCGCATCGCACGACATCAACAAGATTATTCGTGATGACTACCCGGACAAGCTCTACATGCGCCTGCTGAAAAAGGCCATGCCCCTCTGGAGGGATGACGAGCTCTACAGAAGTTTCTACCACGAGGTTGGCATGCTTCGTGCAGACGCTACCTCATTTGGCGAGGAGAGCATTGCCTCTTACCGCGAGATGGGAATTGCCAACAAATCAGAGCTGCTGCCCGTCGAGGAAGTGCGCCGCCGCTGGAACGGTGCGTTTGAGACGGCCGACTTCAAGGGAGTGGATAAGGTTCTCTGGAACCCCAACGTGGGGTTCGGGGAGGCGGACAAGGCGCTCGGCGCAGTGGTGCAGGCTGCGGTCGACCTCGGAGCCGAGTTTGTCATGGGTGAGGTGACGACACTTGACTTTGGATCTGAAGATCAATGCATCGGCGTCACGCTCAAGGACGACACGACGTTACGTGCTGACAAGACCCTTTTGGCAGCAGGGGCTCGAACAGCTTCTCTACTTGCGCAGAGCGCGCCCGAAAAGCCACTGCTCCATGCTGGCGAAAGATTGTTGGCTACAGGTGCTGTGAGCTTTTACGCGAAGCTGCACGGCGCGCAAAAGGACAAGTTTTCGACAATTCCTGTTCTGAAGAACTGCTTGCCCCAGGTCAAAGGTGCGTTGGTTATCTCTCTGCTTTACGTTACGCCGAGCTGAGTGAGGCAAGGCGGATATCGTCGGGTCCCTGAGGCTAACAAATGTTTATCTTATCCGCAGGCGAGGGTATGTCAATACTGGCTGACGGAACTATCAAGTTCAACTGCGACCTATGCTTCACCAACTATCAAGTATTTCCCCCGACCGGTGAGGCCATGTCGGTGGTGCCTGACCAGTCCGTGTATAACACGTGGACAGGGCCTCGGTTCCTCAAGTTCTTTGAGGATCGGGCGCGGAGGACGTTTAATGGTCTATATGGCAAGGAAGTTGAGAACGTCAAGATTGAGGCCTACCGAATGTGTTGGTAAGTAAGCAAAGCAAAGCAAGGCAAGGCCACGGCCAACCACCCCCTCCATTTTCGTTAACTGAAATGAACGACGACATGTCTTATTTTCTGTTGATTTCTCTCTATTCTATCATTTCTACCTACGTATGAGAGAATATTATGGTCTGACCGGTTCTATGCCACAGGGACGCATCAACACCAACACATGACTTTCTCATAACTCCCCACCCGCAATCCGACAATCTCTATATCGCAACTGGAGGTTCATTCCACGGCTGGAAGTTCCTGCCCGTCATTGGCGACTACGTGATGGCCATGATGCAGGGCACCCTTGACAGCGACCTAGCCGACAGATGGGCCTGGAACAAGAAGGGCGGAGATGGCCACTCAGCGAACCCTACATACCAAATTGTCGGGGACCTCCAGGACTGGACTCGCGGCTGGGCCAACTAGAGGTGGACGAGAGATTTCTTCTGCCTTGACAGTGATTCCCGTTTTCTAAAGGGGGAAAAGCGACAACCAAAAAGATCGAACCCAACCAACAGGGACATGGCATGGGGGCCAAGGGAATATGGAGACAGGGACCCTGGTCATTATCCTTTGCAAGGGAGTAGACACGAGAACCATGTTCTACCTACCATTACCCCATGTCTAGCATTTGATCGGCGCCAAAAAAAAAAAAAAAAGGTTGAAACCCCCCCGGCAGTTCAAGACACCAACGACCTAAACCCGTCCGCCCTGATATGTGTGCTCACCTCACACATACACAAGGCTCACTCTGAGCTGAACCACAACCCATGGAGTATGGCGGGAAGGGGGAGGAGGGGGAA
>JAAVUH010000058.1:0-72436 GCA_014899045.1 Fusarium palustre
AAAAAAAAAAAAAAAAAAAAAAAAAAAAAAAAAAAAAAAAAAAAAAAAAAAAAAAAACAGAAACTGGAAGAACGATAGCAGCATTCCAAGTAAACGTATTATTGCCAGGGGACAACATCACATGGTCGTGATTGCAAACCGCTGATTTTAACCTTTATTCAGGCGGGGGACAAAAGGCCTGCCATTGGTGCGCATCCTCCTTTCTCCAACTACAATAACAAAAGACAGTGGCCGACCAATGATAACAGTCAATTTGGGCGAGAGGCTTTCACTTGCATGAGTCCAAGACATTCAGACATTTGAAACTACGTCACAAACAGGAAAGAGATCTTCCACCAGCTCATAGACTGCATCTGCTGAACCAATATCAAGGTTGAACGTTAGTCCCCATACGGGGAAATTGTCTCCGACGACCCAATCAAGAAAATTCGTCACGTCTTCTTCTCCCTCTCCGCACAAGTCCTTCACGCGGGGACCCCGCAAACAATGCAAGGCTTCAGGGGTGCAAGGCTAAGCAACGGACCTGTTTTCCTGAAAGGGAGAGGTCACGACACCAGGTAAGCTCCTGCCGCACCATTCATATGCCGACGCTACAGTTAAGCATCTTTCAGAACGTCGGTAGATGTTCCGAACTCGTCTAATAGCATCACGAGTTAGATATTTGGACAACGATACCGAGGCTACAGCAATAAATACAGTCACTATAAAAAGACCCAAGAATCATCGTTTTTGGACCAGCACAGATCGTGCCACTCATCTGCATCTCGTATAAACCATGCGTTTCCAATCCCTAGTCTGGGGAGGCCTTCTGGGTCTTTCCACCGTCCTGGCTGCTCCCACCGCCAACTCAGGCGTTCAAGAACCCCCTTCTCAGGTCAAACGTGCCGTCCCTACTTCAACCTTCTCCAACAATGTCATATTTTCTCCCCCCTCTAATGCCGGTTGGACTGACCCTCGTGTGCTCTACGCTCGTGCCATCCAGCTCTCAGACGGCTCTCTTCTCTCTACCTGGGAGAACTACTCGCCTGAGCCACCACTGGTTTACTTTCCTATCTATCGATCCACTGACGGTGGAGTGAAGTGGACACAGATCGGAAAGGTTCAAGACACCGTCAACAACTGGGGATTGCGATACCAGCCTGATCTCTATGAGTTACCTCGAGCTATTGGAAAGTGGCCCAAGGGTACTATCTTGGCTACTGGAAACAGCATCCCTACCGACCTGAGCAAGACCAAGATCGATGTTTATGCTAGCACCGATGGTGGAAAGACCTGGACGTTCACCAGCTCCATCGCTTCTGGAGGAGAGGCTCGACCTAACAATGGCTTGACCCCCGTCTGGGAGCCTCACATGATGGTCTACAAGGAAAAGCTTGTGTGTTACTACGCCGACCAGCGTGACCCCAAGCATGGCCAGAAACTCTCTCACCAGACCACCACAGATCTCGTGAGCTGGTCTGCTCTTGTTAACGATGTTGCCGACAGCAATTACAACGCCCGCCCTGGTATGCCTGGAATCACTCTCCTACCCAATGGCCAGTACATTTTCGTCTACGAGACCTGCGGCACCGACGGCTGCCGTGTTCACTACCGTCTGAGCTCCGATCCACTCAACTTCGCTGCTGCCAAGGACATTGCTCTTGTTTCCAACAAGGGCACTCGTCCTGTCAGCTCACCCACAGTTGTTTGGAGTTCAGTTGGTGGTGCCAACGGAAGCATCATCGTCAGCGCCGGAAGCCAGAGCCAGATCTTTGTCAACAAGAACCTGGGCGCTGAAAACTCTTGGGTGGAGTTCGCTACGCCTCAGCCCAACGCATATACACGAGGCCTTATGACTTTCAGAGAGAACGATAACTTCCTGCTCATTATTGGTGGTGGATGGTTACCTCCAAGCTCTACTAACCAAGTCAGCTTGAGTGTCATTGACCTGAAGAAGACTGGATTGTAGATACCTAGTGTGGATAAGACCACTCAACTACTGATAGATAACATTACTCTTTACCTTTCGCTAGAACATAGAAATTAAAGTTATCCATAAAATGTTTTAGTCTAAGCTGTAAACGAACAAAGAAAAGAGTACAGCCACTACTATGTATCGATATTGACCTAAGTAACAGCTGTAGTCTACATGCCTAGGTATACTGAATAGGCCGTTATTCGCACCCCTGCACAGTGACTAGATCATCCATTTAACTTGCAAGTCCCTTGGGTTAAAAGAAAGCAGACATTGTACCGAGTATATTAAATTCTTCATCTAAAAAGTGATCAAAATTAAGGCAGCGGTTTCACAATATCTAATAACCCCAGACATCCATTAGCCGGATGAGTGGTCCTGCTACCTCACATGGCACTCATCGAAGTATATAATGGACATCTCTTTCAGATAAAAAATATTTGCTTGCCATCTTCATTTTAGTACTAAGTGAACGACAGTGGTAACTATTACCTAAACACAAGAAGCGCAGATCTCGGATGTAACTGCCCATAGTTTCGACACATCGCTTTCTTCGCAATTGATTGTCAGGCATGAGATAGCGGCGTTCTGGATGTTTCCAGCGCTTTTACAATGGCAGGATATGTCGGCGAGGTTTGTGCATCCGACCTCAAACGCTGCTGAAGTGAGACATGGGATCTTGTCTAGTGTTAGCATGATTCCAATGTCAGTTGCAAGAGTTTACTCACCCCGCAAGGTGGGATGGAAGAAGCCTGGGTACAGTCAGTGGGCCTGGTCATTGTCGCCGCCAAAGTTGTGCAGACGACAATGACGAACGGAATCGGTAATGATTTGGCCAGCATCTTCGCAGATGTTCAATTACACTGACTTTGGGAGGGACTGTTGAGAGCTGCTTAAGAACAATCGGAGAAGAGAAAGGTTCGTGGTATTATAAGAAATGGGTTCTTCAGTGTTAACCTTCTATTGACAATCACCAACATGCTGCACTATTATAAAGCTTCAACGTAATGTGTTGTTCATCGACTTACTCAAAGCACGGCATCTGGTTCCTCAGTCAGCCAAAACCGACTATGTACCACTTGGTGGTAAGGGCTTCTATCATGATACTACAGTCGTGTAATAGAAAACATCTCAACGGAAGTCTCGCCCTGGTGACGCATGTTGGTAGCACAGTTTGCGGAGGTGCCGGTCACGAATGACAACATCTTCACAAATGAACTGGTTTTGTTCATTCGTGTGGTGACTTGCAGCACGACTTTATATATGGTTGCACAACGCAGTCAACATGTTTCATATCATTCATCTCTCCCTTATGAGCTCGGAATAAAACAGATAGTCTTTCAACGTGCACAATATTCGCGATTCGTGTACCTAACTAGGATGGTCTGTATCTAGGTATGTGGCGTCATAAATGTCCTGATAGAGATACCCATTCTAAGCACAAGCAGTGCAGACAGCAGCAGCGGCAGCCTGAACGGATAGCGCCAGTGGAATTCCACAGTTACCAACGACACATCCAAGAGCTGATGACTGAATCACATCAGAGCTAGCACACTGACAGGCAATGTCACTGCATCCAGCAGCAGAAGCTGCAGAGGTGATACATGGAGCCTTTGGAAGTCAATTAGTACACGATACATTTTGTTACTGATTGTATCACTTACACCGCAGGTAGGAATGGCTGACGTCTCAGGGCAGTCAGTTGGCGCGGCTTGTGGGAGGGCAAAAGCAGTGCCGAAGAAGGCGGCCACGAGGAACGAGGTGGTAAAGTGCATATTATTGATTGTATGGGATGATATGAGTGTTTGTGTTGAATTGCCAAGTTGTTTCTATCGAACTTTAAAGGACCATGCCGTGGTTTTTATAGGCAAATTCTAACTCTCCCTGCGTTTCCCCGCCCTTATTGTTCTCCCACTGCATGTGAAGATTGTATTGTCCATGCATCTACAACACCTGGTGAAGTTTCAATGAAGTCTCATCAGTAGATCGTTGCCGCCTCTTCCCCTGTCTTCCAGCCATACAAGACGGATGGTGTTTCCTCATATGGCATGAGGACTTGTAGATCGTCTCACGATCAAGGTCGAGTACAGACTCAGCGACCGACCGGCCAGGGAGATGCCGAGAGGCCGAGGCTTGTAACTTCGTGTCACCTTTGAAAACATCACACGTGAAGTTCTTATTGAAAGCATGTCACTATTATATCAATCGAGAGCAGGGTTCCCCACAAACACTTCCTGGGGTAACGGAAGGTGGTAATGTGCTGTTACATTGGCAGCAAGGAACTTGGCAAGACTAGTAGACATCCTTGCTAATATGTAGACGTCCGGTATAGGAAATTTTCCACAACAGTCCATCTACTATGGCAACATTATATGTTGATACTATCTGGTACATAATTTACGGAGCGGGGTTGTGGTAGAACAAAATTATCAAAGGAGAATCGGCAAGACGAAGTCATGTGAAAGCAAAGGTGATACATGTGAGCCAAACAACCTGTTCCTGTTTGACTATGGAAGTGCCCATTCCTTAATCAATTGGGCTTCCCGTATTTGATGAGCAATCGGCCGCTCGCTAGGATGGCGAGCAAGTTTCCCCTCTAGCATGGACTGGAACACATGGCTTGAATACATCCTCCTCGAGTCCTCCGATGTCCTTTTGTGCTCTGATGTTGAATCCCAGAGCGAAAACAACTTCGCATGACAACAAAGAATCTTGCTTCGGCTGGGGCCTATGAAACTAACTACAGAACTTTCCCTCAGACATCGTATAGAGGCTGCCCAATGGCCGCTAATGTATTTTCTCAATTGAGGAATAGGTAAATCGGAACTAACAAACGCCCGGGCTGACGACTAATCCCTGAGTCACTTGCTGCGTTTCTGTATGAAAGACGGTCAGATGCAGCTTAGACAACTTAATATAATGTCCAGCAGCACCTGTGATAACTCCAGAGTCCAGTTCGCAATCTCAAACGTGCGGTCAGGGTTTGAAACAAAGTCATGCTCAGTAATCCATTGATATAATTGTGAAGTCTTCCAACATGAAGCGATCTGCAATTTTCTATGTCAAGTCCACTTCCTATTGGCGAATGGCCGCGCCGATCGAAGAAAGATATTTGCACTGTTGCTGTAAACCTTGACTGATTTTCTCCATCTTGGTGCTACCACCAGTCTCAAAGACGATGCGCTCCTTTCCTTTCTCAGTCCATGTCCCCCACTTAACAGAGCCTTCATGGCGATACGTGTTCGGGTCCAACGATCGGATAAAGCTTGACCAATAACCCTGAACAACTGGAATAACGGGTGCGTTCTTCTCACCAGGAAAATAACTCGCGGGAGGATCGTTGTTACCAAGTCCAGGTCCGAAGATGGCATTCAACTCAGCCACGTGTGGGACACCAAGACCCTGCGCCACTTCATCGGGGTCCTCGACGTTATAACGGTAGTTCCAAGATTTGGAAACACCGTATTTGGTCAGGGCATTGGAAATGTAGATACCTGGGCACATATATCGCATGTCTCCATATGCGGTGCTGACTTGCCTCCAATAACAACCGGCGTTGGGGCAAGTGTCGTTTTTGTTCGGGTAGAGATCGTTGATCTTTCCGAGCTGCTCCAATGTCAAGAAGGGGAACTGAGCTTTGAGGAACTCGTCGCTGTCGGCAATGCTGGCGGTGTCTCGTGGCGGAAATGGAGTTCCACCGTTGGTGTCATCACCTGCGATAAGAGGGACCTTGATGAACCTTCCTTGCTCAAAGAGCTTGTATGTTAGGTCTGGGATCAAATCGCCGTCGATTGAAACCGTCCACATGTAAAGAGGAGCTTTAGAGCTTCCTTGAAATGGGATGCCTTTGTTCACCTTCTGTATGTCTTCGGGTGACTTTGAGCGGATGCATCGTAGAACATCCTTTTTGGAACCAGTGCAGCCAAGGCGGATGGCCAGGTTATCATATTGGTAAGACGACTCCTTGGGAGTCAAGAGTGTGCCGAACGAGATGGATTCTGCCGCAGCGCCATGAAAAAGTCCTTCATTCTTACCACCATACGCACTCAAGTGAAGGCTGACGCTTGCAGCACCAGCAGAGTCGCCTCCGATAACGACATGGTCTGGGTTTCCTCCAAACTTGGCTATGTACTTCTGTACCCATTTAAGGGCCTTTCGCTGATCATGAAGACCAAGGTTGGGGGTGATGGCGACGCCGTCATTAAGGAATCCGTAAACGCCAACGCGATAGTGGATGCTGACAACAATCATATCCAGATCACCAGCTTGGACGAGACCCGTTCCGTTGACTTTAGGGTTGGCATTGCTGTTGAAGCCACCGCCCTGAATGTAGAAGTAGACCGGAAGTTTGTCATTGCTTGAGGCATGTGTTGGGGCCCAAATATTGAGGAAAAGGCAATCTTCAGCGTCAGTATCACCGATGGCTTTTGGGTCAGTGCCTGTTCCGATGCAAACAGGCTTGCGCTGTTGTTGATGTCAGCCAATGTCCCCCAATTGTATTCGAGAGAGATATCTTACCTTGGTAGCATCCTGTACTGCCCTTACACGGCTGGGATCTTGGGGTAGTGCCCATCTCAAGTCTTTGACTGGCGCAGAAGCGTAACGCACACCAAGCCATTCTGAAACGCCATTCCCAAGATCTTTACCCTTGTACTTGCTGTATCCGAGATCGACAGTGGGATCCACTGCGATAGAGGGCAGAGACAGCGCTGCAAGCAGCAGCAGACGAGATACCGACTGCATGGTAAAGTCAATTGATGTATAATGACACTCTTATTGAAACACGAGAGAAGCTGAAGGCAAAAATTGCGATATAAGTCGGTTTCGGTTCTCAAAAGTTGATGCCGTTCTCGGCGCTTCACCGGCGCTTTATTCCAGGTTTGCTTGACCACATCCTCATTTTTTCTTGGTGAGAGATCACGAGTCGACGTTTTGACTACTGTATTAGGTCAAGCTCTCAAAGTCCGGGGAAATAGAGTGGTGCTTTGTGTGGGGGACGGGGAAATGAGCAGGGATGAAGTTGCTGAAATACCATGGTTTACCCAGCACTGAAAGGTGATTAGGCCAAGACTGGGTATCGTTCCGCTAATGCATGAGCAGTATTCTCGTATCGGACTAGCCTAAGGTTTTTCAACAAGCAAATGTCATAATGTTTGCCGACGATCTGACACACAATCACCCTAGACTGACGTTACCAAGTTCCGTCTTAGTGGCACTACTCACCCCCAAAGAAGTATCTCTATATATGAGAAGGTTCAGGCAGATTATATTAGACACTATCGACAACTCAACTCGAGAGACACTGCTAACCGCATCAGATTCTGAAAAAGGGCATACCTTAGTTCTTCTCATCATTTAGCCTGAAGACCGTTCGAGTAATCAAAAACTTCATCCGGTTTCGCTGTTCGAGATGAAATACAGGCAGTTCTGCGAGAATTCCAACATTCAAGCATGCAAATTATCATGCATCATCCCCTGTCAACTCTGACTACCGTAATATTCCATGAAAATATTCGAGGGGAAAAAGCCAACTAAGGCACGTCACCGAGCTTTGCTGTGTCAATCACGTGAAACTGTACCTGGTTGGGAATGGAGAGGTGATTACCAATTTAGTTGAGCCTCTGGCGAGCTAAGGCTACCACCCTGTGGCTTGCCTTCGTTGGCGTACTTCCCTCGACTAGTTTCATGGAAATATACGGTATTCAATCTAGAGGGCGGCAAAAAAGAAATGATATGAGAGGCTCGTTGACCACGGTGAAAGTGGATGTCAAATAGCTTATTTATTTTGAGCCACCCAGAGTATTCAATAATTCCGGAAACTAGCGATTTCACCCTGCGCGCGCCATCGCTTGGCGAGGGTAGCATAGCAAGGGAGAACTGAGACAGGGGTAATTAATTGTGCAAATCAGAAGAAAGACTCTTCTTCTTGCTTTTCGTTCTTGCAATACTCGCTCTTGGTCACTACCTATCATCATCTTGTTGTCGAAGCATTACCAAAATGAGTTGGTACTGGACGAGAATCCTATCTACAGCTCTCGCAACGATCTTCCTAGTGACTGTTACTTTCAAAACACTTTATCCAGGAAAAGACCCCTACAGGTGCCGTGCTGTTCAGAACACAGGGCGATGGATAGACCCCATACGAGATGAACAAGGAAATCGAGATCCGTTTCGCCAATGGCAGCCTGACGGATGTATCTTAAGCCAATACGAGTCAGAGGACATACGAAGATGCACGGAAGGGAGGAGAATAGTCATTGCCGGAGACTCGACATCTAAACATGTTGCACGTGCCATGGGTCACATTGTAAGTTGACGCGGAGGCTGTTTGAGACTGGTACTGACGTATCTACGGCTTGATGCCAAGCGTTTTAACAGGGACGACACGAGAAAGGGATGGCCTAAAATGCAACTATTTAATCTGACCTACCACGGACAGACGATCGAACGACTTACCAACGTGTGGCTCTCCGCCCATGATGAACCGGGCCAAGAAGAATTCGTACGGAACATTGAGAAATACGCAGAAGAGAAACGAAATGGCAAAATCATCGAGGAACGAGAAGGTCCCGCGTTGATATATATCGCAGCTGGCGCATGGTTTAGTCAACCTCATATCATCTCAACGCGCATGGACAACACAACTGAGGCCTGGAAGAACATGACTGATCCTTGGGACAAGCGCTACGAACTTTACAGGAATCATGTCGTCAGTCTCGATAAGTTTATCGGCGAGAATACCCCGGATCATGACCCATTCACAGCTCCAATGGATCCCCATGACGGTATCGGCGATCTTATTCTGCACGCCCCGCCAGCTGGACCGCGATATCTAGGCGATAACCCTGCTCAGAAGGCAGATAGAGGCCGAAGGGCAGACGAAATTCTTGAGATGCAGCAGTGGCTTCACGATAATGAGGACAGTCTGAGCATCCCTCTTGTATGGTCGATCCCTGGTGTTGTCGTGGGTCAGGATAAGATCTGGCGTGACCCCTTACGCTCAGGCTTTCACGTCAAGTTTCACGTCGCCGAGTTACGGGCCAACATTCTTCTCAATATGCGGTGCAACGCAAAGCTTGATAGAATCAAGTCTTACCCATACTCACGTACTTGCTGTACCGACTACGGTATCAACTCCTTCACACAAAGAGCCTTCGTCGGATTGAGCATTATATACTTGGCTATCTGTATCCTTTGTGAACTCTTGGACCTTCTCGCCAACCGACCACAGGACGAACCTCGATGGAGCCTGCTAAACATGCGAACCGGGTGTCTTGTCCTAGCTATGCTCATGTGCTACTACGCTGATCGCACCCAAATGATGGCCAAGGGAAGTAATCTTTGGCAGTTGGGAGACTTCATCGCTCTGTGCCTGCCGTGCATCGCAATATGGATCTCGACAATCCGGCGTTCGGAATCGCATCTGGATTTGTCCTTGACAGAGCCGATCGCGGACCAGCCCTTTCTGTCGTCTGACCAAATGGATGAGTGGAAGGGCTGGATGCAATTCGTTATTCTGATATATCACTGGACGGGAGCTGAAGAAGGTCCGATCCAGGTTATCGCACATCTTTGCATGGGCGCTTATCTCTTCCAGACTGGTTACGAACACACCTACGATTTCATGTACAAGAAAGACTCCTCTTTCAACCGCGCGGCATCTACTCTTCTTCGACTCAATATTCTTCCAAGTTTACTTGCTTACTTCATGGATACTGACTACGTATTTTACTACTTTTCACCTCTCCTATCCTTCTGGTTCTTCGTCATCTATGTAACCATGGCAATCGACAAGAAACACAACAACGACTTACAGGCCTTGCTGTTAAAAATATGTTTATCCTGTATGCTCGTCTCAGTCGTATTTCTCGCCACACCACTCACAGACTGGACGTTTTACATCCTTCGGGCTATTTTTAACATACAGTGGAGCGCTGCAGAGTGGCAACGCAGCGTCACGTTGGACATGTTCATAGTCTACGTCGGAATGCTCGCTGCCGTCGTGAACCGAGAGATGAAGAGCGCCGAGGTTTCTATTCGTTTGTGTCTTCGTGTATGCCTTGCCCTTGGAAGCTTGTTTTCAATCTTGCATTATATATCTTTCACGTCCGACTTCTCTGAAAAGGTATACATGAAATGGCATCCTTATGTCTCTCTCATTCCGATCTTGGCTTTCGTTGTGCTGCGCAACACTCCGTGGTCTGCGAGAAACTACCACTCCAGAGCTATGGCCTGGCTAGGTCGCTGCTGTTTGGAAACGTATACCCTTCAGTTCCATTTACTTCTCGCAGCTGACACGAAAGGTATCCTCATCGTGGACGGTCTTTTCGGTGACGGTACACTGCTGGGGGACCGATGGAGAACCTTGGTCATAATTGTACCCATTTTCCTATTGATCAGTCACGCGACAGCTGAGTCCACGGCTTACATTGTCAAGCTCATGATGCATGAAACGGCAGAGAACGAAAAGATTGCCAGGCCATCGACTTTGATGGGTTGGATAGAGAAGATTCCAGGATGCTCTGAAATTACAGAGCCCAAGGTTCGCGTTGTATGCCTTCTTGTATTCATGTGGTGCCTCAACTTGATGACGCCCGGGCATGGATTGCCAGCTGCACCTGATGGCGGACACAGCGTTGCAGTGGCACCTGGTAACTACACCAAAGCGATTCCATCTTTGGTCCAGTTAAACGACACTACTTGGTAGGGTAGATAGACTTTATGTATTATCTGTTCATATGTATTCATTGAAGCATGTATCGTTGAGTATCTAATCCCCAGTTCGCCACGTCTTGACCCCAATTAGTTAGCGTCAATCCCCTGTCCCTCTATAAATGGGATGAGTCAGAAGGAATTTTTACACGGTAAGGAAGTGAGCTATTTTCCTCCCTCCAATCTACCTACTGAAGACATATTCATTCCATTATGCCGTCGTCTTCTTCTTACCCGGCGCAGGCTATACAGCTTGAGACGCTCGATTTCCATCCTGGAATTGATGCAGCGCCGAAACAGCCCAACGCTGTTTTATCCTCGGCAGGCCGGCGGCTAGGATCCTACGACGTTCAGGATCAAGATCAAGGTCAGCAGGCCAATACCACGGACGATGAAGCGATAACAACAAGGGTCGCTGTCGTTGTTGAGAAGTGGAACGAGCCAATTGGTAACGTCTTTCGAGTTGCTTCCGTCTTCTTTAGTCTTTTCGTCTCTGGCGCCAACGATGCAGCCTACGGTGCTTTGATTCCTTACTTGGAGACATACTACGAGCTGTCGTATCTTGTCGTCTCGCTCATCTTCCTATCTCCATTTGTCGGTTTCATTGTTTCAGCAGCAACCAACAATTATCTTCACATGAAAGTCGGCCAACGATGGATTGCGTTTATGTGCGGCGGTTGTCACGCCTTGACATACCTTATCTTGTCTCAGCACCCGCCTTATCCTGTCTTGGTGTTGGCATATGTCCTGGCTGGTCTGGGTAATGGTATCGGCCTTGCAGCTTGGAATTCCTACATCGGTAACCTTGCTAGGTCTAATGAGCTACTGGGTTTCATGCATGCAAGTTATGGCCTCGGAGGTACCGTGAGCCCTCTGATTGCGACCAGCATGATTACCCAAGCCAACCTTGGCTGGTATGACTTTTACTACGTGCTTGTAAGTTGCTGTACTATGAACATTTGCTAGATATGATAACCAATTTTGCGCAGCTTGGCATGGCCCTCCTCGAGACTGCTACCCTCACATACTCATTCTGGCCCAAGACAGCCCAGAAGTATTGCGAGACTGTCAATGCAACTGGCGCCCGCACTCAAGGTACCAGATCTGCGCTTTTTGTCCGACCTCACGCTCGGGTTGTTTGGCTCTGTGCCCTCTTCCTCCTCGGCTACGTTGGCGTAGAGGTTGCCTTAGGTGGCTGGGTCGTGCAGTTCATGTTGCGTGTTCGTAATGCCGACCCTTTCGACGCAGGAATGACAGCTGTCGGTTTCTGGCTGGGCATCACAATGGGACGTATGATCCTTGGTATGGTAATCCCAAAAATAGGTGTCAAGCTGTCGCTCCTCATCTTCATTCCTATTACCATGGCTCTGCAGCTCATCTTCTGGCTCGTCCCTCAGTTCCACGTGTCGGCTGTGGCTGTTGCTCTACAGGGCTTCTTCTTAGGACCCATGTTTCCCTGTGTAATCGTGGCTGTCACGATGCTTTTACCCCGACATCTTCATGTGAGTGCCATTGGATTCGCCGCTGCATTTGGAGGAAGTGGTGCCGCTATCCTTCCATTTGCAGTCGGTGCTATTGCACAAGCGAAGGGTGTTCAAGTCCTACAGCCTATTATCCTTGCTATTTTGGTAGTTTTGCTAGCTATCTGGCTTGGTTTACCCAAGATTGAGAAGAGGAAGGATTAACAGAACTTGGTGCTTATGATGGACATCTTCTGGACTTCTTGTTTGTTTCTTTGTTGCAAGAGACTTCACGAAGATAGGAGACGTCTATCGCCCCAGGTTAGTAGCGTTGCCATTGTGGAAGAAAATTCTCAGGCCATGTTTGTACTTGAAGATCGATGCTTGTGGGTAAATTTTAAGACAAAAAGTTTTACGTAAATATATATAGAAAACAGACTCTCCGGAATGCACATTCGTTTTTGGAGAGAACTTTACCGACTTGAAAGTTAGACGTTATTGAAGATAACTTCGTTCACCTGGGTTGCATTCTGTCACATCATATGCATTTGTTAATTGTCTCCTTTTTGACGTTAAGTATCATGAGAAAAGGAGGATCGAGTTATTGTCTTTTGCTGCTTGAGCTGTTCTAAACTTTCGAAGTCCTAGCTGTTTGCACAACAATTTCTACTCTCGACTCTTTCACTTAAGGTTTAATGCTGTCAAAATAGTATCTGACGTATCAAAGTCAAATTTGCATCATATCTGCTAGAACTATGATAAACTTTGATCTATGCGCGCTCATAGTTTGTTGATCCACAATAAATACACTCAATATGTGTCACTGTGTAGAGTGTCAAAGTTTCCCTTTCGAAGAACTTTTGCTATTTAAAGTGCTTCTGAATCCTGAAATGTTGAAATTCTTCTTCCTCTCTTCAAACTTCGAATCTCATCGGTGATCTGCTTCCCGTTACTTCCTACATTGCAACTTCGAACAAAGATAACTCAAGATGTTTCTTTCTCACTCTACCGGCACCCCCGTCCTGGCAGCTGACGACGCTACCATGCTGGTTTGCCTGGGACTTGCTACCCAGCCTGACGAATACGGCAACAGACAACTCTACAAACGACTTATTCAAGCGCAATCTACCTACGGGTTCCACCATTATAGCATTGGTCCCGGTTTCGAGAGCAATCCTGATGCCTTCGTCACCATTCCCGACCGGATAGTCTCGGAGGCCACTATCTACTACCTGGGTTTCACCGCGATGAAGACAATAGAGATCTGGAGAGGCTGGCTAGACATGTACCTGGAATTCACTAGCCTTCCAGAGGTATCTTTTCTTGGATATATTTTGAGCTACATCGACGGTACCGTCGATGTAGACAGAAAGAAAGACAAGGCGAATTGGAGACGCGTCATGAGTCTTTGGGGAGTGGCAGCGGCTCTTCAAGATGTCTTGCTAGATCTAGCATACAGAGGCGAAAGGGTTAACGAAAGTTGTGCTGTCTGTGTTAAGAAAATGATCCGAACGCGATTTAGTACGCTACGCAATATCCAGATGGCATCTCGGTCTCGAGCAACATGTTTGGAACCTTCTGACTAAGGGCATTATACTACATACTTATTGAATAGACTAGGCGGTTTATCGGATTAGGATGAAGAAACAGTCTACCATTGTCATGAATTCACAGCTTTATTCTGACGTGGAGTTTTGTGATGGATGATTAACCTTGATGATTCCTATTGAACCTTAATTTCGACAATATTTATTGTTATGTTTCCAGGTTCCTACTGCTGTTCGTATCTCCTTTTCATGTAGAAAGATGACATGCCGCGCAAATAACAACAACAATGATATAATAATTAGCCTAGGTAGTTCAATATTCTGAATTGACGGGCGCCCCTCTTGTAACGTGAAATATCCGTTTTCTCCCGTCACGTAGTTTCCCACAGTAAAACAAGCTGGTCTTCTCGCCATCATGCTAGGCGACGTCAATATTCATCGGAAGTTGAAGTCATAGCGAGATCGCCATTTGCCAATTGGTTTTTGTTAACGGCACCTCTGGCAAAAATGTTGGTGGGACTTCTTGACTCGGGCATTAAGGCAATTTCGGAACAAAGCGTAGACTCCCATGTTGACACATACACGCGATGAAAGCAAAGAGTATACCACAAAACGACACCAGACAGCAAAAAGAAGACGCCTCGCTTGTTTGCAATCGTTTTTATAGGAACAGCCCGATGCGGGGGTCGAACCCGCAACCTTGAGATCGCGTACTCGTAAGAGTCTCACGCTCTACCGATTGAGCTAACCGGGCGTGGCTCTAATTGTTGTGAAAGGCTGCATTATTCTGGCATTCACAGCAATCCGAACATGCTTAGAGTTGAGTGGTTGGCACCCGGGGTTGAAATCCAAGTATCTACCTATATTGTAGATCTGCTTGTTCCTATAGATACATGAATCTAGCAAGTATTATTTTAGCAGCGCATAAAAAAGCTATCGTCAAGCGAACGCGCACGCGTGGGTTTGTTATGCACAAATTCCCGCGTTGTGCAACACCCACACACATTATGCGTTACATAACTAGGTATGCATAAATCCCGTTAGCCATTTGTGAAACTCGCCGGCCCGCGACACTTCTCCACGAGTGAGGGATGCTAGACTAGTGTCATACGAATCGATCATCAGCCATAACTCCCTGATCACAAGCGACTTTTATCGGTAGTTGTATCTCAAGGTGGAATAAAATGTCTTTACCAAGCAGGAAATGCTTGTCTTACCAAACTGCTCAATCTGGAAAATTGCCCAAATGTGCACATGCTTCAGGGTAGTAGCATCGCGCCAGTTCATGTCAAGAGTCTTGAAGACGATGTATTCGGTTATGTTATAATTAATTGAGGAAAACCAAATTTGATACGTTAAAACCGCTGAGTATTCTGTGACTAACCAAATATTCAAACAGCTTCGTTCGTTCATTCATTCATTCATTCCTTCCTTCGCTGGATACCAAGACACTCTAGAAATGGTCCATCATGGCACCCGATCAAATACGCTTGTTCTGTAGTAGATTCATTAACGTGTCTTACTTTGCACCACGAAGGTACCGCAAAGGTGTCGCGAGATTGCCACTGAAAGGACATGGTCTCGCCTGTTGGGTTCACGAGCTCTGTCCGACCATTCCCTTCATAGCAATGATATAGATAAGACTGGCTTTCCTGTGATTCAAATGTTGCACCAGGTCCTAGTCTCTCCGCTTGCACACCCAGGAAAGTCGACAATGGTTTTCCATCAGATAGTTTATAGTGATAAACAGAATAAGCGTCGTCGCTAGAGTTCAGTTCTTGCTCAACCGGATCCCAGGGAAAACGAAATTCGCAAGGGTCGCAGTGTCTAGTGGGCGTTAAAATACTTATTTGCATGATGCTGTGAGAAACTACTTACTCGCTGGGATATCGCGGGTCAGAATACCCTTGTGCAAAGTGAACTGGAGCGAAGCGGAACAAAGGCAGATTCAGCATATCTAGCCAGATGACTGGCTTGTCGCTCTCGTTCCCATGGTCGTGCCAGTGCCAAATTGGTGTGATCACAACATCGCCACGGACAAGAGGCATCTTCTTTCCTTCAACCGCTGTGAAACCCTCGCCATCGATGATGAAGCGAGCAGCAAAAGCAAGATGTCTGTGCGCTGGTGCAGTCTCACCAGGGTTCACAATCTGGAGGCCGCCGTATATGGTGTCTGTAGTATATGGTGATTCTAGACCTCGTGAGTAATATGAAGCGTCGCGATACAGAGGTGGCACACTCACGCATACTGGGGTTTACTAGCATCAATACTCTTCTCTCAGCCTTTTCCTCGGGGACTAATTTGGCCGCGGTTTGAAGATGAGGTAAAGCTTCTTTGTACTTCCACATGTGAGGCTTTGCTGTAGGATTTGGTGATGGCGGTACCATCATGTTCATCTGTGACCATAGAGGCTCCAGGTTCTTGGAAGGCAGCTCGTTAAGATACTGCTTCATTTCATCGGTTGTGCCATCAGAGGCCACAGCGCTAGTGTAGTTTCCCATACCTACCTACTCTTTGAATGACACTAAGCGGAATGGACCAGGTTACTGGAAATTTTTTGTAATAATTAGCAGATGAGTGTAGGAAAATGTTGAGATAATGTTCACAGGAGAGAATCAGAGAGAACGCCAATTTGAGTCAGGATGCTGACGGTACTGTTGTAGAGCCGTAGACCGTCCAACTGATCATCCCAAAATAACCGAGATTCAGCTCCTCCAGGAGCATTCCGGGTCTCGGAGTCTCCACGTTCCGGCCGGACCTTGTCATGACTGGCTGGATTACGGAGTATGGAACACGACATTTCTAGTAATATCACCCAATTAATTCGGCAGCTGTTCGACTCAACTATATGAAGGACTTATGAGCCTTTTACTGAGAAGGCCGTAAGAAAAACTGTAACAATCACGATATTATCATCGCAAAAAAATGTCTTCAAGCACCTGGAATCGCCTCATTCGCTTTGTCGATGACAACGGAAACGAGACCTTTGGAGATCCCGAGATTCAAAACGACAAGGATTTTGCTGAGCGCCTGGCCAAGAACGACCTATGGGCTGTCGAGTACAAGGGGCAAAGTCCCGTGTCACAACTCGTCAAGGGTGAAAGAGTTCACGTGAAGGCTGTACGAGAGCTACTTCGATCGTCCGATGTGCCTATTGTCCGATGTATCGGACTGAACTATATCAAGCACAGTAAGTGTAAGGTCTATTGGTATGGGAGCGGTTACTGACTGCTACGTCAAGTTAAGGAGGGCGGTCGAACACCACCACCTTATCCTTCATTGTTTATCAAACCTTCAACCTCAATTGCTGGGTTTGATGAAGATGTTCCCATTCCTAAAATTGCCCAGGATGGCACAATAGATTACGAAGGAGAGCTTGTATGTTGGATACCTACTTTATGCAGAGCTGCTGTTGACTTTATTCGTAGGGCATCGTTATCAAAAAGTCTGGCAAGAACATCTCGAAAGAGGACGCCCTATCATTCGTAGCAGGCTACGTCGTCTCCAATGACGTATCAGCAAGAGCATGGCAGAGAGACCCCAAGAAGGCAGGCGGCGTTCCCCAGTGGTGTTTCAGCAAGGGATTCGATAATTTTGCTCCTATCGGGCCTCTTCTTGTGTCTCCGGCTGTCGTCGGCAATGCTTCAAAGCTGCACTTGACCACAACTGTCAACGGTGAGGTGAGACAGAGCGAGGGCACCAATGACCTGCTGTTCGGCGTGGAGGAAATTGTCAGTTTTATCAGTTCAGGGACTACTCTTGAGGCTGGCACTGTCATCCTCACTGGCACGCCTTGTGGTGTGGCTATGGGTATGAAGGAGCCCAAGTACCTTAATGATGGTGACGTGGTTGAGGTTAGCATCACTGAGCTGGGCAGTGTGAAGAACAAGATGGTCTTTGAGTAACAGCTAGAGAAAATTGAAAATAGACGCTATAGACTAAATATGTTGAGGATCGGAGTTCTTTCATTTGTGCTATTCATTTAAAAGCTCCCAAACTCCTTGTATATCATTCAACCAAGACATATCATTGACATCAAAGTCAAAATCTGCAAAGTCCCGCGGGTTGAAGTCGGGTACTGGGGATCCGAATTCTTGAACCAGCTGCTGGACTCCATCAAGTGGTTCAATATCAGGCATCATATGCGGAGATATCTGGTCGTTTCGCGTATCCTTATTCAGTAGCCCATTATTGGTGCTGATAACCTCACGCCCCAGCGAACCTCTAGATGTGGCCTGCAAGATTTTGGACGAAAGAATATGCAGCGCAGTAACGCATCTCTTTGCTGACTGTCCGAATTGTTCATGTGTTCTGAGGAGCGAGATGGCCTGGCCCCAAGATTGTCCGATTTCTGCAGCAGAAAACACGTCCGGCCTTAACTTGGCCGCGATCAGGACAGTTGCAGCTGAGTAGACATAATACACTCGATACCACCATGCTGGCAGAAGACCAACTGTACTATCCATTGATTGATGCGCGACAAGTGTGTTGATCATGTTCTGGGCTGTGGTGACGCAGAACATGGCACTTTGTTGGATAACGCGGGCTTGAAGGTTGTCTTCAGCTTGCGGCCTTTCTGACGGGAATGGTGATAGACAAAACCTGGACAGAACCGGTCTAAGAAGCAGGATTCTTGCGTGGAGAAATCTGTTTACCATTCAGGTCAGCATTCCAGTATCGAGGAAACAATAGGCTGGGGAGGGGAGCTGACCTCATGCGAAGAATCACCGCCTGGCGTTGGGCTATCTTGTCCGAGTTAGACTCGAGTAGGTCCCACCTGAGATGGTTTGGTAGTCTTGACTCCCATCGGCTGATGCAGCGATCAAGTTGAACTACTCTGTCCAAGTTATCATCTTCGCCGTCTGAGCCGTCGAGATCCGAAAAAGTCTCTTTCTCTTTATGCCGGCTGTCTTGTATATGACTATAAAATGCCATCATAGTCTTGTGTATTATCTCGTATAGGCGAACAGATCGCACGAAAAAGCTGTAGTATTCTGGATTCTGTATCTCGCTTGGTTCGTTCGTGGGTGATTCCATTGGGAGTGGGACAGACTTTGCCAGATGTTGTGAGATCATGGCAGGGCGACCATGAGTTACAGATACCATGCTAATTGGATCAGTTAACCATGTCGGATAAAAGCTGCTTGCTCTGACTCACCGATCCATTAGAACACAGCCGTGCCAAATTCTTCTTAGCAATTCCCGTTCTCCAGGATCTGAAACATTTGAGGATGTCTCTGGTAAATGGAAGCCCAAGCCCTGAGCCATCCTAATAGCTGACCCAATAACCATCCAAGTTTGATGGGGATTATAAGTACTCTGAAGATACTGGCTCGTCACCAAGAGACATTGCACCAGCTCCAGAGATCCAGGTTCCCAAGGGTTCATAGGCAATAGCTCCTGCGCTCGATGGAAGAACGTTTCGCTCGTTTGTTCGCGCTGATCTAGAGATTGTGACTCAAGAAGCTGTGTCGATAGGGCTAGTATGACGTTGAGGGTAGCCACAAAAATGCGCTCGTCTAGGTCCATGGCTGTTCCAGCGAAAATAGCATTGTAGGCTCGAGTCCACCGCTTCCGATCGAGAAAGGGATACAGCGGGTCGACGTAGAACCAGTAGAGCTCCATAAGGTGATCAGCTTGCCTACGTGGAGGAAGAACGTAAGAAAGTGATGGCAATGACGTCGATGTAGTAGTATCTATACCACCAGCTGGCCGAGAAACATTTGATGGATTACTTTGTGAGTTTGGTGTAGGCCGTCCCAGTCTTACGTCAATGGCTTTCTTGATCTGGGCCGTGAATGAACCAGCGCTGCTTCTACCGAAGAACTCTCCAGTGCTTGCTCCCTCATCAACGACGGCCGTCATGGAGTCGATAGCAGACGGACTGGTTGACGGCAAAGAAGCGCCAGCCTTACGCTGTCCATGAGAGTCTGGTATACGGCTGCCGGGAGTAGAGGTAGACGGAGACGAATAATGCTGCTGTGGTGGATTTGAAGGACGCCTAGGCGGCTGTACTTCCAAAATACTTGACGAGTAGACATCATTTCGTTGCATTTCATGCACGCAAGGTGAGGTATTGTTTCCATTGTGCTCCTCCTGTACAGAGACGCGACATGGATTTTGGGTGACTGAGGAGTGTGCGTAATTGCAGTTATCACGCAAAGCTAATTTTCTATTACAAGTACCACATACTACAACTTCCTTAGCTATTGCACTTCCAAGATGACCCACGAAAAGAGAATAGAATCTGACCTGGTCGCACACCATCGCATTTGACTTTCTTTGTTCTGCAGTGGTCGCATGCTACATCGATCTTGAGACGTTTTGATCCACCCTGGCGATTGTGAGGCCTATCGGTTGTTCTTGGTGGAGGTTCCATCCTGCAGTTTCGTTGTCGTCGCCGGAAGGATGATAAGAAAGTTCGGAAGGGTCAAGAATTGGTTCGGAACGGAGACCCCATGTTTATACGATACCTTAATTCACTCAGATCCAATCGGAGATCTAGCTGAATCCACCTCTGAGAGTCATCGTGACCAGGTTCCCCTCTTTCTCCGCACATTAACCCCCTTTTTGACTTCTCACTTCCGAGCTTCTTCCCATTGCTCGGCATTCTTGATAGGCTCTACCCAAGTTGGCCGATTTCTCACGAATATCTCCGTATTGGGGCGTAGAGTCAGACTGAAGGTTAAGTCAGTTCCACTTTTGGCCGTTGCTCATTACGAAGAAGACTTACCCCCCATTTAACAGTGGAAGTCGAATGAGATAGAATTTACCCTGCGCAGCTGCTGGAACAGTCCACAAAGTGCATCCGCATGTGCGACAAAAGGCCTTTTCTTTGCACTGCCCACTTGATGTATCGTGGAGCTTATATCTCGAGATTGACTCGTTGTTCGTTGTGGAGATTTGGACATTTTCGGTCGCAAACTTTCCAATCTGTGTGACGTTTAGCAAAGTTATGATAAAATGCCTGTAATAATATACCGATTGCTGGAATCCGCCCGCTCCTTTACTACAATGATTACAGAAGCATGATAATACTGCGGTTGGCTCCGACGAGATCATGAACTTGACGGCGCCGCAGAGACACTCGCCCGAATAGGAGGCTAGCATCATAGTAGAGTATAGACTGGGAATCAATTTTAAGTATTCTGAATGAAACAAATGAAAGGAGTATTCTGGACTATTATATCAGCAGCATTTTCTTTAGATCTCGGCAGGGTTATAACCGCTAGCTTTGCACCACCTAGACAATGGAACGGAAGCCGTGGTCAAGTCGTGATGATCCGGGGACCATGGAATGAATGACAAATATTGTATCCAGAACTTGGCCAGAATTGTTGGTCATTCTTTTAGACGAAATGACTCTGGAGGTTTACTGATGCAGAGGTATCGCTTTCCTGATTTCTTGAAAACTAATCTATGTCTGGCTATGTACCTGAACCCCAACTATGATGTACGGGACATGTGGTATCCGAATCCAGTGCACGCACCAAAAAAAGACTCGTAGTAGACATCTATGGATCGAATACAGCCTTCTCAACCTTAACGGCTACCCGGCTCTCGATGTCCGCGGCCGAGGAGCCCAAGGAAAACACATACTCGCCCTCGTCCACGACCCATTTTCTCCGACCAGTATCAAAGTGAGCTAAATCTCGCTCCCAGACTCGAAGATTGACTTCCTTCTCTTCCCCAGATTGTAGTTTGACCTTCTGGAATGCCACAAGAGTCTTTATGGGATGTTCCGAAGATTGCTCAGCTCGCCCAGCGTAGATCTGTACCAATGCTCCTCCAGCTTGTTTTCCCGTGTTGGAAACTTGAGCAACGATGGACCAGTTATTGCCTTCCTTGGAAACATTTCTGAGCTCATAGCCAAAAGTGGTGTAAGAAAGACCGTGGCCAAAAGGGAAATTGACCTTCTCCCTTGGAATCCTATCAAAGTGGCGGTATCCAATGAAAATTCCCTCCCCATACTTTACCTTTAGTTTCCCATCTACGTATTCACCCGGAAAGTTTCCGTGTGCTGGACAGTCCTCGATGTTCTTGGGAAAACTGACGGGCAAACGACCTTCGGGGTTAACAGCTCCTGTGAGGACATCCGCAATGGAGTATCCACACTCTTGACCTGGGAACCAAGCCTGTACTATTGCAGGAACATTCTCCAACCAAGGCATAGAAATGGCAACACCGGTCGAGTTGACAACGATCGTATTAGGATTGACAGACGCCACTGTTGTTATGAGAGCATCTTGAGTGCCCTTGCGCGGTAAGTTGAAAGAGTCTTGGTCGCGACCCTCGGTTTCCCACTGGGGGTCGTGGCCCGTAAAAACAATGGCGTAATCTGCATCCTTGGCCACTTGAGCTGCTTCGCCGACAAGATCTGCATCGTGGTCCGACTCAAGGGAGAAGCCGACACGAACACCACTTCGACCCTCGAGAATAGTCAAGCCGATTTTGGTTGGAGGGTCACTGCAGATACGCAGACGATATGTCCTGCCTGCTTGAAAGTTGTAACGAAATTCAGGCTCAGGTGCGGCGAGGAAAAGTGATCCCATAGGGTCTGTGCAGTTGGCTGTCTGTTCATAGATGATCTCGCCATCGACGTAGACTCTAGTAGGACCTAATCCAGAGCATGCGATATAATGGTTTCCTGTCTCCGATGGGGTAAAATCTCCGATTATCTCCAGTCGTCTCCATAGAGACTCTTGGGATCCCAATGGAGAGTAGGCCGAGGTTGGCTGCCCAATAGTCGACACTGGGTTGTCCTCGCCCTCCTTGAATAACTGTCTGCTGAATCCTGGCTTTCCGTCAAGGCCGACAACCTTGCCAGCTGACCCACTCGGCTGGATAGCGGGAAGGAGACGTTCCTTGTGAGCACCTTTGGCAAAAGTAAACTCGACATCGTCGCCAAGGGCCTCATGAAGGCCCTGCCAAGGCGTGACCCTGCGATATGCGTTGACAGAAGCGCTACCGCCGCCATGAGCCATTGCTTCCTTGGCAAATCCGATCAACGCAATCTTTTTCTTTTGTACCTTTTTCTTGGTGAGAGGAAGGATGTCCCGGTCGTTCTTGAGAAGCACTATACCTCGAGCTCCGGCTTCGCGTATCATTCTCCGTAGTTCGGGAGTGTTTGTGTCTTGACCAAGAGCAACACCATAGTCGTTAGCTTCAAGAGCCTTGAGCTTCAACGCCCACTCGATAAGAGTGCTAGCTCGTTGGTTGATTGTATCTTCGGATAACTCTCCAGCTTCAAGTGCCTTCTTCACAGCATCTTCCTTTCGGAGACGCGGAGGACCCGGCATCTCCAAGTCGAGTCCAGAACTGAGCGCCGCAGCGACTGAGTTGGTGCCACCCCAATCACTCATAACAAGACCTTTCCACCTCCACTCACCGCGGAGGACATCTTCGAGAAGCCATTTATGCTCATCGCAATGAATACCATTAACGTGATTATAAGCAGTCATAACGGCCCAGGGATTTGCTTCTTTGACAGCAATCTCAAACGGTCGTAGATAAATCTCTCTCAGCGTGCGCTCATCAATCGTCTCATCAACGGTTGTCCTCGCCGTCTCCTGCTCATTCGCGACAAAGTGTTTTATTGTTGCCGACACACCTAAACTCTGCAAACCCTGTATCACTTTGGAGGACATCTTCCCTGTCAGGAAAGGGTCCTCGCTATAGCTTTCAAAGTTGCGGCCGCCGAGGGGATGGCGGTGCATACAGACTGTTGGGCCCAGCATACAGTTTACACGTTTTCCTCGTGCTTCTATGCCTAGAGCGCGACCAAATTGCTCAGCAAGCTCAACGTCAAACGTTGCCGCGAGATTGCATGCGGCTGGGAAACATGCTGACTTGATGTCCAAGTCTGTCGCGGCTGAACGAATTCCATTCGGTCCGTCTGCGGTCTTGGAGCGATCAGTGAATGCAGATGATAGGGACAAGATGAATCTACCTTGATTGAGGGAACGCCCTTGTGTGGAATTCCCACTGTCTCAGAGAAGCTTTTGCCAGCAAGAAGAGAAATCTGAAATAAATTAGTTATATAATGACTCAACTTCGGACTTGTCATACCTTCTCTTCGAGTGTCAAGGAATCAATTATCGCTTCTATATCGATAGTTGACATGATGCTGCTGGTTTACGTTGAAGTACCAAGGGTTGATTGATGTGGTGTCAGGTCGAAGAATGTGATGGATACCTATGTCTACAATTGGTGATTGGAAACTGAAGTAGCCGGGGAACTCAAGTTGTGATTCAACGACTATCGATCATTTGATAATTATTAATTGGAGATCCATCCACTTCTGAACCCTGTCGTTCAGCTTCCATGGACTGGTGACCAACTGAACCCCCATGCATATAAAAACATCATGCTTCCATATGATTTAGGGATTCTAGTGTGTAAAAATTAGTGAGTCAATGGCCTAAGCTGGCTTGCTAATTTCGTCGTTTGTGCCCACAGCGAGTCAGGTTTTTTGGACCCTGGGCAACCAAGTTTAGCGATCGAGTCCCGGCCACCCAATCAGAGAACTGATTGTCCGGAACCGTGGTTCAGTCGCCAATGAGACAAAGGTCCGAGACTTCGGAACACTCAAGCATAGTGTCGGACTTATGGTCCAGACTCGTCAGGCCAAGACCTCGTCAAACAAATTGTCAAGCTCTTCCATGCGCCCACAGATGGATATGACTTCCCCATGGGGTTCTCCCTTTTACAGTGGTGTGGGGAAACTTGCCATTGACTTTTTTTCTGTTCCGGTTCAGACACGATCATAACTAGATATAATTGGTTTGGTCCTATTGTTTCGAATATACCGAGATCCAGCGACCGTCTATCATCAGTTGTCTTTTATCTCCTGACAATTCCTCTTCCTCAAACTCCCCACGCTGCTGCCTCTAAACTGAAAGCGACATGGTTGCACCAGCAAACAGCAAAGGGGCTGCCGCTGCTGTCGGCACTGATCTCGCAGCAGTGAGTTCCACTGGTGCTTTCGTGCATATAGACTGCAAATACTGACAACATCTCAAGGTGCTCCCCGATGATCAAAGACCCTGGTGGCGCGTCCCCCACCTTCTCAAGCTCAACCTTCTTCTTCTTATTCCCCTGATCTCCTCTGGTGCTATCGGCTACGATGGCTCCATGATGAACGGCCTTCAGACTCTTCCCCAATGGCGAGGCTACTTTGGCAACCCCGAGGGTGCTATGCTAGGTGCCCTCAACTCCGTCTACCCTGCCGGCAAAGTTATTGCACTCTTCTTGGTCACCTACGTATGCGATCGGTTCGGCAGAAAGAGGGCTATGATGATCGGATCCGCTACCTGTGTTGCATTTGCTATCATGCAGGCTGTGTCCCAAAATCTCGAAACTTTCATTGCCGCTAGAGCCATCCTTGGTTTCTTTACCAGTTTCTTGGCCCAACCGAGTCCGATCCTAATTACTGAGCTCGCCTATCCCACCCACCGAGGCAAACTCACTGCGCTGTACAACACATCTTTCTACCTTGGCGGTATAATCGCTGCATGGTGTACATTCGGAACATTCAAGCTCGACACAACATGGAGTTGGAGAATCCCCTCTCTTCTTCAGGGAGCTCTCCCAGCGCTGCAACTCATTGGCATATACTTCCTCCCAGAATCTCCTCGATGGCTTGTTGCCCATGGTCGTAGAGAGGAGGCTCGTAAGATCCTGGGTACATACCACGCCGGTGGCGATATGAATGCTCCCCTTGTCAATTTTGAAATGGCCGAGATTGAGGGGGCTCTGACGCATGAAGCTGATGCGATGTCACAAAACTCCTGGCTCGAGCTCCTACGCACACCGGCTAACAGAAAGCGGACCCTTATCGCGGTCATTGTTGGATGGTTTGCTCAGTGGAATGGTGTTAATCTCATCAGGTAAGTTGTGCACCCGTCTCCGTTTCGGTAGGACCCGATTAACACATTGTGTAGCTATTATTTAGTCCTCGTCCTCAATACCATCGGCATCACCAACGCCAAAGACCAGACTCTCATCAACGGGCTTCTGCAGATCTCCAACTGGCTTGCCGCAATCTTCGTTGGTGCTATGCTGGTAGATAAACTAGGACGTCGCACATTGTTCCTGGTTTCGACTTGTGGCATGTTTGTGTCCTACGTTATTTGGACTGGCTTGAGCGCTTTATTTGACGGCACTCGGAGTGCGTCTACTGGCAAAGCTGTCGTCGCATTTGTGTTCATCACCTTCTTCTTCTACGCTATTGCATGGGCACCACTGCTTCAGGCTTACACTGTCGAGATCTTCCCGTACACACTCCGTGGCCGTGGTGTTTCCATTATGTACATCAGTACATTTGTCGGCTTGGTGGTCGGAAACCAAGTCAACCCTATTGCGATGAAGAGTATTGGCTGGAAATACTACATCCTGTTCTGCTGTATCCTGTTTTGTCTTATCCTGGTCATCTGGTTCCTGTTCCCGGAGACCAAAGGTTACAGTCTTGAGGAGATACAAGCTCTCTTCGAAGGCGAGTCCCACGGTGCGATGCACGCCGAGAAGCTCGAGGATATTGAGAGTGCACAGACTGGTGAAGACGGGAAGAAGGATAAGAAGGTTGACTTAGTCGAGGTTGCCTAAATTTCTGCTGCGTTACCCACGGTGCTGCAGATAGGTAGTAATAGTTAATAAGTCTCTGGCATCAAGGTGACCTGTGTGCGACCAAAACAAATGTATCCAGGTGCAATGCTCTAATGGTTAGAGTGCTGATCTAAGCTTCGAGTGCCTGATGCAGGGAAACGACGCAAGGCGACCTGACGCGTTGCGGCTCGCCAGTTCGAATAGGCTCCGAGCAGAACGGCGCCGTGCTTCAGTCACGAATGAGCAGACTCCGCTAGTCAACCTTCGTGAAGCAAGCCTGCGTGACATACCCACGGAAAAACAATGCTTTTGAACCTAGAAGGTTGACATGTGTGGTCTCTGGACACGAATTCTGTAACAAAGCATCTCGCCGACGCTGATAAATATCTTTTGGGTCAGTTATGATACGATTTTACAAGTTCAACATAGTCTTGCAAAGAGACTGTTCTTTTGCTGTTACAAAAGGAACTTATAACGAATGCTCGCAGTTTCTTCCAAAGAGATGATGTTTAAAAAGCATAAATCACCGGGAAGGTGATCAATTTACGAAATGATCTCATGTGTGGTGTAACTAAATCAAGTAGTCAGTTAAGTACTGAAACACTTAGTGAACACGTTTTATCTCTTACTCCCAGTAACGAAGAAGTCAAGAACATACAGTGATGCATGACGGGCCCTTTGATAACGTATCGATTTATTGAGCGTGTAGTGACTCCGGTATATCGAATTTTGAAGGTTTACTGTCTTAGGCAATGACATATACTAGACATTTGAGCATTGGACACCATTCTCAAAAAAACACCGATTATATTTGCTTCATGATGATCACAAGCTACATGAAGCGCTACAGTATGGTAGAAGTTTATGGGATGATACATTTAGTTCTATTGGCAGCTAATCACTACATATTGACGGCTCTTCCCTATCACTCATGACATACTAACTTCAAGTCTCTGGCTTCTAGATAGATAGGCGAGAAAGTACGAGTTCCCATATCGCAGAGATTCCACCATCATACCTGGCAATAGCGTAGGACTTCGAAATCGAAAGACCCTATCGCTTCAAAGGTCGAACAGGCTAATTGCCAGAGTCGTCGAGGAAAGGCAGACACTAACTAAATCGATATGACAGCGAGGAAACAAACCGTGGCCGATGGTGATCATGACTAACAAGCAACTTTACGATATTTCAGTACCAATTGTGTGAATAAATAACTCGAAATCACTTGTCCACCTTTGCACCAGATAGTTTTGGAGCAACACCTGATATTTCTTTCAGTTGGGGTTTGTTTTCAAAATGAACAGTCAGAGACAAGTAAGTTATTTTGTATACTATAAATACCTGTAGATCCCCGATCTCTCCTCGAAAACATCCAAATTCCCAGCACTACTTCTAATCGAACATTTACTAATTCAAAACCTCTCTAGCTTATTGTCATGCCTGTCTACACGTACGTTATCGAGACTTCACAAGTCACACATCTTACCAAATTGACGGAGGTTCTCGAAGATATGTATGGTAGGGGTAGATTTGGAGTACAATGGATAGGCGCAAGTGGTTACCGTATCAAGGTGACGACTCATGATCCTAAAGCACCTTGGGAAAGACTCAGAGCAGAGGGTATGATATGCCAAGCGCTCCAGATCGATTCAGGTATAGTGAGAAAGGGTCCATAGAGTGATAGAGATATCAATTACACACCTATTTGCAAGTCTGGACACTTTGACGTGAATCAGATATACCGACGTATCACAAACTTGACGTCGAAGTGCTAGTCTCAATGTCAAAAGGGTCTATATCCCTCCACCGTAATATAGAGTACATGTTTATCACTGTAATAAGCCTTGCGCTATACTTGAGATGACATTCGTTCGATGACGAAGACCAAGGGCTCGATGTAACGATCTGCAGGAGAGCGGAAAGAACTTTGGCAAAACCCTTCGCAAATTTAAGTCACACGGTCTTCTTCGAATACGCAAAATTACTCAGTTCTGTAGTTATGTATATGAGTATCTGACGATAGCCCGATTGACCTTAACCCGCGGCATTTGGGAGTTGTGATAATTCTTGTCTATCCTCGTATCGTTCCCATTCATGCCGCGCTGAAAGACTCCACTTTGATCGAGCCACCCAAGGAGTCCTCGGCATAGTTAAAGATGCCAAAACGATAGGCAATAAAGAAAGCCCATCCGTTGTACAGCTTGAAGTTGGGACCAAGAGTATCGTACTTAGATCCATCCCAGCTGTAAGAAAAGACAGTATTTCCAGTTCCCGCAGGATCAGTATCCATTTGGATCCTCAACCAAACAGCGGTCTTTCCTGAAGGCACAGCAGCAGTGGCCTTGACTTCTCCCATGCTAGTTGTTGTTCCATCCCATTCGTTCATGTTCATCCCATGCTTCGCGGCAAGAGTGAACTGTCCGTTTGTGCGATGAATACCAATGTAGGCGCTCTGGTCACGGAAAGCCGAGAAACCTGCACGGTCTCCGTCCTTCATGTTGGAGAAGTCAATCTTGACAGTTCCGACAGGACGATTTCCGTGAGTTCTGTGAGTGAGAGTGTTTCGAGCTTGATAGATATCCTTGGTCACTGTTGAAGTGCGAAGAGTCAAGCCGTTGTTAACAGTGAAGGAGTTTGTATCGGGGTTGTGGTTCCATTCCCAAGAGGGACTAAGGGATGTACCAGAAAAGGTATCAGTTCGCGCCCAGTTTTTTGTTACGCCGGAGGTGCCGGGCAAAGTTGGGTATGAAGAACCCCAGCCGCCGTTGCTTCCCTTTGTGAGAATGGGAAAGCCATCACTGCCCCAAGTGACAGGTGCTAACACCGGAAGACGTCCAGCAGGATAAGCCCAAGTGAAAGACATAAAGTACCAGTCACCCTTGGGAGTCTGGATGAGACTGCCCTGATGCGGCGAGTTTCCGCCATTGATGGGCGGCGTGACCTTGTCGGCAAGGAGCTTCTTTTCGTAAGGGCCCCAGGGGCTCTTGGACTTCCAAATCCAGGTTTGGCTATTGCTTGGGCTGTCGTTCAGTACGTAGTAGAGGCCGTTGATCTTGTACATGCGATTGCCTTCAATGTCCTCCTTCCCAATGTCTTTATTACTAAAAACATTTTGCGATTTGACTTGGCTGAACCCATCCTTAGATAACTGGGCGACGCGGACGTCCCCGGACCCCGACACAATATACATAGTATCATCATCATCGATCAAGATACCGTTGTCATAGTGGCAATTTCCATCACCGAGGTTACCACGGTTAGTCCAGGGCCCTTCAGGTGATGAAGCAGTGAATACCCAGGTTTGGTAAAAGTTCACACATCCAATCCAGTACCAAAGACCATTACTCTTTCTGTAACGCATGGAAGAAGCCCAAGTTCCGCCACGGTAGCTTCGCTGGTCTCCCTTGAGATCATAGCCATCGCCGAAGTTGAGGCGAGGGATAGAATGGCCAATGAGGTCCCAGTTCAGTAGATCCTTTGATCGTAGAATCGGCGCTCCCGGGCTGTAATGGAAGTTGGAGGCGGAGAAGTAATAATTGTTGTCGGGGCCCAAGAAGACATCGTTGTCGGGGAAGTCGGAGTAAATGATTGGGTTGTTGAAAGTATCTGCACGAGGAATGAGGCCAGCCGATGCTGTAGTCAACGAAGCGGCCCAGAGACTGGCTTCCGCGAGGATTGCGGAGACCTTCATATTCGGATTGTAGACGAGCCAAAGAGATACTGTTTGTTTGAAACGGATTTAGAGAGATACTTATATGTGGGTTGTACTAAGGTCCATTATGTCAATAATGTCGTCTACATAAGGCAATCCCAGGCTCGGAGCGTCGGCCTGAAGCAGCAACTTCGGCCGACAACTCCGGATATTCCTAGTTTGGAAGATGCAATCAGGAACACTTTTGTCAAAGCCGCCGCTCAATTTCAGCCGAGAGTGGGTAAAGGTGAAAAGAATATCAGGGTAGCACAAAGTTGAAATTGAAAGTATAGGAAAGATAAACAAATAGCCTCAGATGCAGTCTACAATGGGAATCAATAGCTGGATTACTCTCAGGGCAAGTAGTGTCTGATTTTATTCATTCTTCGATATTGGAGTATGCTCGATCCCCAGGCGTCAACAGAGATTTGCACGAAATACCACCCGAGGGATTATGAGTACGTGACTAATGTGAAAAAGAAGATTCATCCATTAATTAGTATCTATCTCTAAGATGTCCATGTACTTAAAAGCTCAACCGCACATTAATCGCGAAGATCCACGATAACCTTCTCACTACTGACACCCTTGAAGAACAACAAATCCAGCGCATCGTTCAATCCACCAAGTCCACCAGGAATCTTCTTTGCAGGTACTGATACCAGGCTACCAGTCTCAAGAGCCTTGGGGAAATATGTATCGAAAGTCCATTTCAGAAGCTCTGCATTCTCCTCCTTACCCAGAAGCAAAGACCAGCCCTCGAACTTGCGGGTGACACCTGCAGGTAGAGATTCAGGGCCAAAAGATGGCTGCAGAGCATAAACAGAATCGCCGCCTTGGGCTGCTACGACTTCGGCATTGAGCTTAGCCGTATCGCCAGTCGAGATCATGTCAACAACTATGTCATAGGGCCCGGCGGCGGTAAGTTCCTTGATCAGGTCTTCGGATTCTTGGGTATGATCGATGATTTTGGAGGCACCAAGTTTTGACACAAAGTCCTTGTGCTTTGGAGAAAAGGTTGTGACGACATCGTATCCAGCCTGAGTGAGATACTGAACAGCCATACTACCGATACTGGATGTTCCGCCGTAGATGAGGATTTTTTTGTTCTGTGGCGTCGGCTGCTCTCCCGGCACAGGTCTCTCCAACTTTAGAGTAAAATTGAACAGAGCAGGAAGAGTCGGGAGGTTACCGACCAGGCGGACCGCAAGGTCCAGAGTCGCGTCGTCTGAAACCTTGGTGGTAGTAGCCTCCTGGGTGATGGAATACTCTTGGTAAGCACTGTATTTGCTTTCTTGAGCGCCTGCGGTCTTCATGCCGACCACTTTATCCCCAACTTGGAAACCCGTGACTTGGGATCCAATCTTGTCAACAGTCCCGGCAAATGAGCTGCCGAGAATAGTTGGGTACGGGAGTGGGAGCATTGCAACCTTTGCTATCTTGGCATCAATGGGCTGGAGAGCAATGATCTGGTTTTTGACGAGGATCTCATGGGGACCGGGTTGGGGAGTTTCGATCTCCCGGATCTCTAGAGGGGCCTTGGCGGCGGGGACTTGAGCTGCAAGATGAGGCATTGTTTGGAGTTTCTAGCAATAGTTGAGGGACTGAGTTGGAGTAATTTGGATGACTATGGTCGAATGTGAAGGTGGTGATTGTTTCAAGGCTTGGTGCGTTGACTGCTGTTGTCTCATATAACATTCGAAATGGTTGGGGATTTTGCGCAATTAAATACTCATTTCCATTTTCCTTTGGCCTCTATTATCTCCATCACACCATTCTCGAGATTCTTCCACGTTGGAAGGATTCACGACTTGGACGAGTAATTCCTGTATGTCAGCATTGTATTTCCAATAGGGTAGGTAGTTGATTATGTGACGGTAGGAATCCATCGAATGCAATGTCCATGCCATTGGCTGCTCGGAGTCTTGGCATTACGCGAGCGGGGCTGTTTGCATTCTCCATCGATTTTCGAGTTTAAGACGTTAATGGAGCTACTTCGTGTAGTGGAGTATAAGCATCGTGGCACAAGTAGCTAGTGTTAGTTCATAATCAACAGCAACCCATAGTCACATTGCATCCTCCGCACAATTGGACAATGACCGAACAGTAGCTTGGAAATTGATCCACCAATCAAATCCCTGGTGAGTTAAGACTGTTGTCGGGTTATATTACATTACCGAGCTGTCATACGGATAGTCTTTCCAATCAAGCATGTTCGCAAAATCATGGACATCCGACTGCTGCATCTTGAAAACCCCATGCATGGCCTATTGAGCAGCATCTTTATGCTAATCATGATTTCTCTTCTTTCTCAACTAAACGGACATTGTGTAGTGAAGTGACTTGTAAACCTTTATTATTTGCCCTAGGCATCATATGACCTCACTGGATTCCTCACATGATTTGCACTGGCGTGGGATACCGAAACGTATGGACTGGAAGCTCGTGATCAGAGATTGAGTAAGGATGGCTAATACATATTACTTAGTATCAATAGAACTAAAAAGTGAACGTGCTTCGAATCGCTTTAACCAAATTCTGTGCCAGAAGCTTATGAATAGCCCCGCTGGCATGATAATCGTCAGCCCAAAGACAGTCACTGGATCCAAAACAAGTGGCATCCTTTGCTCCATAGTCAGCGTAGTTGCCAACGACTTGATCGAACGAGGGTCTGGTGTCGAAAACCTGGAGTTTGATAGCTGGGTGTGAGGAAGTGAATGCGGCTGAATTGGACTGTACTGCTTTGTTATAGGAGATTATATCCGCTCTGAGACGAGCCAGGTCAACTTCAGGTTGGCCAATCATCTTTGGAAACTGATCGGCGTATGCTATATATGTTAGAGTTCGCTTGAATACTTTCGTAGGATTGATAACGCACCAGGAATGTTCAACAGAACAAACTTGTCAAAACCATCGTCGACAAGCATTTGCAGAAGTTCAAAGTATCGATCCACACATTCTTCGACAAGCGCGTTGGACTTGCTCCAAAATGCTTCGCCAACATCGTTTATTCCGATCCAGATGGCGACCAAAGTATCGGCATCACTAATCACTGGTGCAACGTATTGTTTGTACAGTGCCACTTGATCCGACATGGAGTATTGGGCCCACGAATTGACAATTTTCTTGTCGATCGTAGCTCCGCTATACGCAAAGTCGTATGTTAAGATGAGGGAAGTGTTGAGGGTCGAAGTGACATGGCCGACCCAATTCAGTCCGCCCGAAGTCGTTTGACCAGGTAGTCCAGGGTTGCCTATGGGGTTAGCAGCCGAGGGTAGCTCTCCTCCCGGCCAGAATCCGACGGTTGAGTAAGAGTCGCCGCTGCTTGGTGTGAGAACAAGACTTTTTGGGGAAAAATTGGCCTTCTTACAAGACCACCAAGTTCTTAGTACTTGCCGATGCTATAGGGCCGGCAAATGTGTGGGAGCAGCATATTGCCAGGACTAGATGTGAAAAGATAACCTTCATTTTTGCCAAAGGAGGATTGAAGTAAAGACTAGTATACCAGACAATATCAAGTATCAAAAGTCTAGTCCATCGTTCGTCTAGATAAAAGGTATATATTGTATGTCTCCTGAATTGAGGACCTAATTAACCCGAAATCGTAGATCTCGGACAAGTCTTTCCGATTGGTGGGACATCTAATTGAGAAACGACAATCATGGATTGAAGGATCAACAACCCCTCTTTGCAGCACCAATCACTTTTAACAAGGCAAAACTGGGATCAAGTAAGACTGGCGGTAACCAGGCATCGAGAGAGAAACCTCATCATGAGCAAAATAAGGAGACCGACAGCTCTACCAGCTGTCTGAGATCTTCTTTCTGGACTATTGCCGATTGCCAGGACATGACCCCCTCTCGAAGCGAGGTAATCCATGTCAACTAGGTAGACTGCACTCGGTACTTCGTAGCAGGGTTTACATCAGACAAGGATGGTGGGAGGGCAGGACATACAACCACAAACCACTGAACAAGATGCGCGTTGTCGGAGTTGTCAGATTACGAGAGAGATGAATTGAGTAATGCTTCCCTCCTTTGTTCTTACATCAAGGTATTTCGATTTACCCACGATCACATCCATCTCTTCTTTATAATTAACCTCATACGGACTACTGTTGACCTCGATGCGTGGTGCTTCTGACTGTACTTGAGACTCTTATCTGTACTAATTTCTTACCTTTTATTTCTTACGACATCCCAAAGTCACTATCATTATGTCAATAGACCAATCATCGTCAGGATAGTAGCGCCTATGTATCATCTTACAACGACTGTTCACCATGGAAGAGAAGGTCTGTGTCATCCACGTTTCCAATAACCAATTGAGCATAAGCTTACTAGATAACAGGAAATTTATATGAGCAACATGCATCCCATTTCCATCAACTCCTATCTTCTTCATCCACCCAATACATCATCAGCCCACAATAAGAATGCCAGCTATGATCACCAAAAGGCCGGGACTTATGCAAGTCTCGGTCTCTCGCAGTGCCGAAGAGAAAAGATTGATCCCGGCGTATTGTAGCAGTCTCGCTCGCCGTGCGAAAGAGCTCGAGATTCTTCGCAAAAATATCCTGGCTGATGCTAAAGGAACCGAGCTGGCATTCGGAATCCAATCTCGTTTTTCACCTCACGCAGTAGCTGTGTCAGATACTTTGTATTCACAACTGACTCAGCTGCATGTCCTTCTAGGTCGTGTTTTCATCGATATTGTTGATCGTTGGTTCACTGATGAAAGCGCTCGTTTCCCAGAGCGTATGCCTCTAGATCCATCAGAAGAGTCTCTGCTCAAATGGATAGCGTCTAGCGGGCACGTTCCCGATTATCGTGATCACGCTGGTTGCTGGCGCAGCGATATACTGTTTGAGCAAAGCCCCCATGGCGTGTCTATTGAAGCGCCTCGTATCTGTGAAATAAACGGCAGGTTGCCCCTTAACGGAGTACTCGGCATCAGTTTAGCCACGAACGGTCTTAAAGAGCTCGGCGCAGCCACAGGAGGTTTAGAGACCCAGGGCGACATGGAGGTAAATTGTGCTGTATATATACCTCGGATCATCCAGTACACTGACACTTCGCGAATATTTAGGGATCATATGATCGTGTTATGATAATGTTCGACCCCGAGAAGCCACTCTTTACTGTCCATAGCAACTTTCCTGGCGCAGACTCTAAGACACTTTCTGGTGTCAGTCTTAGCAAAGGGCGGCCTTCGGTCGAAGCCGTGGATCCCAAAAATCTCGAAGTTAGAGAAGACAAATCATCGCCAACTGGAATGTCGCTTTGGGATAAGTCCACCGGCACTCATATAGAGCAATGGATTACAGAGATGCTACAAGACGAATATGCTGGGTTAGAGCCAGCTGTCGTTCAACAGCTGGCCCTCTCACCTCTGAACGATCTTCGTACCGTTTTTATAGTTCATGACAAGAGATTGTTAGGTATTATACCGGAGGAACTTCCCGGCCTGGTCACCCGAGGAGTGCTGACAGCCGAGGAAGCCGAAATTGTGGCTGATGGCCTCGCTCATACTATAAACCCCGGATCCGAAGGTCTGCGAAGCTTGATCAGAGAATCAGGGGATAACCCTGATGTGAGGTTTGAATACATCTACAAGCCTTGTCGAGACGGCATGGGACATGGTATAGAGCTTGGACGCAACATGACGCATGAAGCCTGGCTCGAGCGCCTGAAGAAGCTAGCAACACCAGACATTCTTCGCCCACACGATGATGCAGCAGTGATCCAGAAACTTGTGGACCACAAATGGCTTGACATGGTCCGTCACGAAGTCGCGAGTGACGATGGCGCAAAGCCAAACAAGTTTCATATGATTGGGTCCTTGTTCATGTTGCACAATCAGAACTATTATGCCGCTCCTTGGCGCATGGGGCTGGAGACGCATCTTGGTATCAGTGGCGACAAGCCAGGCATCGTAATGGCGATGGTTCGTCAGCCTGACTGGCCCGTCTGCTATGACCAGGAGGAAGAGCCGTGAATAGCGAAAGGTCACAGCAAGTGAGTCTTGAGAGTACTGAAACAAGAGAAGACGCTATGGTACATGTATCTCTGTATATAGCATCGTTATGAATGATTGCAATTTTGTTCAAATCGTCATTCTCAAGTCTTGGCTCAGACATAGTTGAACCCCCGACAACGTTTTGATTTTTTTGCCGAACTATCATTCCTACTTTGCTTTATGCTTTCCAACCCTAAGGAACATACAGTTGATCTGCCTCGGCTGGAGGCACCTGCTCATGCCTTGGCGGGTCGACTGGTCTTGGTGTGGATATGTCTTGTGGAGCAAAAAAGACGTCCTAAGCAAAAACATACAACAGCGGGGATTCGCTGGTCGTCACCGACCCAACTACTAATCCGCCCCTTACCAGCTTGACTATGGGAGAGCGGACGGGATCCCGTATTTTCTGGTAGGTATGGTCGTATGTGATATACGCTGCCGCTATTCTGTTACAAAACACTGCCGAACAAAAGCAACAAGTTATTGTTGATGGATCAGGACTACTATACCGATCTGGTTATGGTACTGGATACAATCTCTATCTGCCTGTGTCTTCCTTCAATTATTGCTTGGTATTTTCCACCCCCGCAATCCTTTTCACTCCTGTGCTTTGCCAGGGAGCCATACGAGTTTGGGGACGAATCCTGACATGAGGCTGTACTCCTCCTCACCAACCACGTTCCCAGTCTCCAGGTCAGTAACAACAACCTTTAGTCCAGTATCCTTATCAAGCAGATGCTTGAACTTCTCCGCTGGAAGAACCCTGGTCGCGACTGGTTTGCGGCATCGGCTAGCGTTAGGCGGTCCATGTCCCTCCCTTCCTCGTCCCATACCCAGCCTCGTAACTTGCCCAATTAAGTCGGGATTGCCAAGGACATTAGGCTCAGTTGAACCTGCATTTCCAGTGTATACATCAATGCGGTAACTTGAGATGGTACATCCCACATCTGTGAAGATGACGTAAGGCACGAGCTCTCGCTTCGGCCGCTTAGCAAGAGTACGGTTGATAAAGCCGTTTTTGACATCACTCTGTTCTGGTAAACCTAACGGAAGGGCGATTGCTTGGCCACCACTTGCCCTAGGCTTATAAAGTCCCTTTTCCTCGGCGGTCTTGGGAGTAAAAAAGTCAGGACTGGCGGGCTCTCCATACATGTAGCCAAGTGCCCGAGTATCTTTGGCCATGTCACCAATGGTGGTGTACAGCCATCGTCGGGGATCATCATAGCTGACCTTTGTACCCTGCTCCAAAAAAGGTTGCAGAGGGAACCTTGAGGTGAACTGGTTCTCAGGATTGGAATCCATAGAAATGCCAGCCAGACGATCCATATTCGCGTGATAGGAGAGGAAAATTGGGTCAAAGGCTGTATAAGTGTTGTCTGCCTATCAAATTGTTATCATCAAGTTCTTGTATCGCTCTCAAATACGTTCAACATACCATGTCATAACCAACCCAACCATGGAAATTGTCATGAACTTGCTCGAATAGGCCGTCAAAGTCGAATCGAAATGGATAGTCCTTGTCACCTTGATCATCAGTAAAGTCCGTAATATTGGCCCACGGAATCCCAAAATGCTGTGCTGACTCTGATGTTGTATATGTAGTTTGCTTTAGAGCATGTGCTATCTGGCCATGGTACTTTGAGAACAATTCAATTTTGTCTTTCCATCCAGAATTAGACGGCCCCTCAGTTAAAATTTCGTTTCTGGTAACTGTCTCACTGATCCCATTTTTTGACTTCCCGTCTAGGGCTTTGGCATAACGAAGAGGGTTCTTTCTTTCACCCAGTTGAGGGTGTTGGTATGTATCTTCGAGGAACATGGGAGGAATACCGGCAAACCTTGATGTTGATACGGATGCTTCCTTGGCATAGCCATTCCAGTAAGGGATAGGGAAGTCTAACAGTTCTTCAACGTATCTCAAGTATGCTCGATGCCAAAGGAACGTGGCTTCTTGGTAGTGCAGACACCAATACGCATCTATTCTCTTTATTAGCTAATGCGATGATGATAATGCGATAAGAGGCCAGTGGTTACGAACGGAGGACGCCAAGCTCTTGCCACTTGGACTGTTTACCCTTGAAATAGATATCCTGAACATGAAGGACATCATCTAACTTGGACTGATATTCCACAAGCTCCTCTCTGGTCATGCTCATGATATCTTTCCGTACTCGATATGATGTCGGAGGCTCAACAGGCTCAGGGATGACAGGTTCAATGCTTTGGGCGGACTGGGTGTCAAGTTTGTTTCGCATGTATCCATTGTTGGCCCAATGTCGAAAACGCTCAAGGGCTTCTTCCGGCCAATAATGATCCGGATTACGAGTAACAGGCATTGACTTGGAGCGAAGATGGTCGTAAATGCCGGGTGCTCGCTTTCTCACGTCTTCATAGTTAGAAAGGTCCCATTTGCCCCAATACAGCATCTGGTTGACCCATGTTTTACCGACAGCTTCGGAGTTTGTAGCGATCCAGTATGGTTTTTGGATCAGAGGGAGGATATCATCTTCCCAATTGGGTACTTTTGTAGTTTCAGATACCGACATTGTGACGGTTGAAGGTTTGTGATTCTATTGTCTGAATAGATATTATGAGGAAGAAGAAAAAGTGCAGGTTGTGACAAAGGAAGGGAGTACAGGCAATCGAAAGGCACTCGTAAATGGGGAGTGCCAGATACCAAAGATTTCGTATATCGCTTGTCGGATAATTAGCTCGAACCGCCGTGATAGATATCACCTCCAAGGACTCATAAACGTTAGACTGTACTAAGCTAAGATAGTCAAAGTGCCTGTAAGTGGCGAGCTGAAATTCTTCTGCGCCGCAACCCCGCTTGCTTTATCAAAAGCTAAATGTGTGACTTGTTTAGGTATCCCTGGAGTCTAGACTAATGATTATGTCTCAGATTACCTTGAGAATGTCTCCTATCGGCTGTCAAAATATGTGATAGTCGTACACACTTCGCTGTTGGCATACACTATTGTAAAAATTCAGCCCGCCACATGCTCATAGACGTCGTATTGGCGGTTCCTTTCGCCAACTCACACGGATAGAACTTTCACATCCCGGGGTCCCGGGATTACGATGCGGCTAGTTAAGGAGTTTCCTCTCCTCTCTAACACCACATCCAGGATAACGCCATGAGTACACCTAGAGTTATACATCAATTTAATCAGCACAAACAATATTTCAGAGACGATAGCGTTCTGATCCACATATGCCCGTTTCTCAATGACCCAGATGGATGATGTTTCGCATACACTGCAAATTACAGGTCCACTTGTCTTGCATCGCAAGTTCTGCGCTCGATACAGGATACCTTGTAGAACGCGTAAATGACGATATATTGAATCGAATACAACGCTGCTTGTTTCTGTACAAGTTTATCCTACATGCACAGTTATCCTCTTTTTGTATCGAATATAAAAATTGTCATCGCTCAGTGATTTCATTTAGATCTCTAGTGTGCCTCAGATTCATCTTCAGAAACAACTTTCAGTTTCACATTGCCAGACTCTTTGTTAACTCGTATCAAGAATAGCTAACTAGTAAAGCACCTTTGGAGTGATGGGGAGGTACTCGGGTCCATTAGGAGGACCTGGCTCCGGCATACCCATGTAGTCCGAGGGTCCGCTCCGATCCGCTACCCTCATTTCCATGGCCTGAAGATAGGATTCAGTCACAATCTTGTTCACTTCGCCACTCTCAAATGTAGTGATCAAGTCCTTATCACCCATAGTCTTTGGTTCGACCCATGGCCTCTGTAGATACGGCTCAGTATAAGTAATCGCCGGCTGAGGTTTACCGGGCCACTCCGCCGTTGCATCATCAGGCTTGGGCCCAACAATTCCAGACACGCTCATGATGATGTAGTCTGCAAATTGACTGCCGTAGTGCACGTAACGACCACCGTTGTTCTGGTCGAAAAGGTCACTGACGTTGAGCTCTCGGCTCCCGTCGATGGTCCGCATACCCTTAACTGAGACTCGAAGATGAAGACCCATGTTTTTGGTGATATCACCACGATCACACCAATCGAAGACGCCCTCAGGAACAGGGATCATCTCTCGTACGTTTCCGCGCCGCTTGCCAGTAGGGTCTAGCAAGAAGGAAGAGAAGTCTGCATCATAAATGTACAACGCAACAGGGTCCATGACTGAGATAGTCACAGGGATTTTCACGATATCACTGTGTGCGAGTCTACAGACTTCGTTGACTGCTGCACCAATCTGCCGATCGTGGTCAGTCCAATATATTCTACTAGAGAAGTGGATCTCTTACAGTGGGATCAGAGTTTCTCGAAACATTGCCATATGCAGATCCATCACCACAAAGGGTAAGCATATTAGTGATAGGTTCGCCATAGACCAAGTCAGTACGGGTAACGGTCGCTTGCGCTGCAATATCAATTTCGGCACTGAGGCTGTTGTTGAGTTGGATCAAATGAGCAATCGTGCCAGTATCGGTGTGACCATTCCATTTGTTGTAGATGTCGTACACTCCGTTCTCATCTACAAGATCGTCACCCTTGATTTGATCTGCAAAGTCAGGGTTGAGCTTCTTGTAGATATTGAGGATTTTGTCGTTCCTCTCAAATTCTTGAGGAGTGGCCTTCTCATTCGGCGTTTCAACCTTGATCGGGTTGTACTTGGCCAATTCTTGCCAGTACTGCCAATCGGTTAGTGGCAGGAACATCAGAATTGCAAGGAGAAGGGTTTTGTAGACACTTACTTCGGGGCCCTCGCAGGTAAAGCTGACCACTTCAACATCACCCTTGACCTTTTTGGTAGACCATTCAAGATATTCGTCCATTACCCAGCGATCTTCGCGGTCAGTAGAGACCTCGAACGGCACTTCCTCTCCCGTTTTGGGATCTTTTGTGAAGCCTTTGATCTTGACAGGACTCAGACGACCGCGAGGTGCACGCTGGTTCGCTGGATCCTCAGCAAATCGCCACCTGGCGTCGTCTGTAGGCTGCGTAATTCTAACCTTTGGCCCAGTCAGACATAAGTGGTACTAAGATAAACAAAATGCCTACATTCAAAGGAAACCCGACCCAAGTAATAGGCACAGACGGAAGAGACTTGTCATACGCAAACTGGGTTGGATTAAAGAACTGGGTCAGAATGGTGCGTCCCGTTTGTCTGCCCGCAATTTCATCGTTGAACCAGCCATCGACAGTGGTAGACCACTTCTCGAGCTGTTCGCCTTCGAAATCCTTCAAGAAGGCAGGTGGGTTGAATTTCTCAAGTTTCTCAAGCTGGCCAGGCATCTTCAAATGATGGAACTTGTCAAGTATGGGTAACTAGTAAGATTGTGGAAAAATGACGATTGATGAGGACTGGGGACAATATCTTGATCTTGTTTTTACTACCACTGGAGAATTTGGTGAATCTACTGACAGGTGATAGAGCAGTGACTAATCGGATATGATGTTCCGATGTTTGCGATAAATGGACCCTGTGTTTTGTGAATTTTCACTGCGTGGTGTTGAAGGCTGGCTGAAACGATCACGATTGACACCGGTGAGGACATATGGTTCGAAAACAGAGGCTCTTACATGAAGCTATTGCATATAGTCTAGTTTTTGACGCATGTGCGATGCATGTGATCTGATGTGTCAGACAACGATATTGTTGAAGAGATAACTTGCCCTGTGATATGAATGTCCCTCTCCACCTTATCATGCAGCAGCGATAGGAATGGATATGTTGCCGACATCAACAGCCATGTATACCAACGGATCTATTGATTCTTTACCGCGCCGCGTAAGCAAGCATTGGTGGCCCAGCTGAGATGTATGAAAGAGTTCAGGGCCTAGACTCGATTGCGGGGTAGTCAATGATACGCAGACCAGAAGGCCGCTTCGCTCCTATCGCTAATGTCTCAGTTGCTAATCGTAAACGGTACGCTAATGGCCCGAGCCTAGCCTCCAAAAGAACTCAGCTCTTCTCATACAAGCCACATTGAATAGCATTTGTTAATCGTGCAATTTCGACTGGCTGAAAAGGTTCCGTTCGAATTCTGGTCCGCGGGCTATGCTATGCTGACACACTCTGAGCGCGACAAAACTATAGTCTACACGTGCATGTGATATGCAGAAATGTACACGGTTGACCCTGTGAGAGCTCTGCACGAAGTCACGATGTCTTGATTGGCTTAGATGTAGTCTATCGAAGGCTGTGGTGAAAACCCTGCGTGTAATCCATGGCTGGGGAACCTCTTTCTGATCGATGACTTAGGATAAATGACTTGACATCTCTGTTCGACATTGTAATATCACCATTCATTCGAGACACGAGAGAAGACCTTTCTAACCATGACGGAACCTAAGCGTGGCAACTACATTGATCTAAACCAGACTCTGTGGTATCGGAGGTTTATTCGAGGCACCAATGCTGAGACCCAAAAACCATATCCAGACAAAGATGCGCCAGCTACTGGAGCCCAACTCGATAATGACTTTATCGACTTTTGGGGCAAAAAACTACGAGCTGATCCAAAGTTCAGGCAGCACAACACCTACAATGAGCTGATGACAGAGTTTTGGAGTGAGTGATTCTGGTCTTCGCCAACTCTTATATAACCCTAATGGTGATTAGACGATCCCGACATCATCCTCCAGACGTATGCTGTCGCGGATGGTCAAACTGTTCCCAAATACAAGCAGAAAGACTGGTTTCGATCAGAACTTCGTTTCATCTCCATTCTTTTTCCAGCTGATGCAAACCACAAGAAAGACAACAAGACCCCAGTTGCCTCCGTGTCCTGGGCGCCATGGTTTGTCATGGTTGCCGCGTAAGTCATCCTCTTGGTAGTCATTGTTTCGCTAACGGAAGTCGTAGATCCGCCGACATCCACTCCGAGAAAGATATTTTGCACATCATGAGTTGGTCGCGCAATGACGGCCAGTTCAGATATTACGCTGTGAGATAGAAAACTCATACTTCACTCATGTCGTTTACGTATCTAATCATTACAGCGTGATCTTATCATGAACGATGACGTCAAAGGTCAACACGGCTGGGTTTACCTTTGTTCTTCCATGGATGCGTTTGATGCTCCAGGTAAAGCATACCTCGGCCCTCTGAATGGCCATGTTAACGGTGGTATTGTTATGAAAGAGATCCACAAGTACGTTACATTCGACACTGTTACGGGGACCAGCTAACAGGACGCTAGGCCTTGGATGCACTGGCTAGTGGGAGGTCGGGGCATGACAGAGATGCTAAAGCCCGAGCTTGTCAAGGAACTCATGGAGGCGCCATGGCTAACTCACCCTGGATTTCCACCCCTTTATGGCGCAAGTGTGCAATCTGGAGAGACTATGGAGAGAATCGTCCTTGACTCTCTTCGCGTTTGGTTTTCCAGCCGACGGAACAAGGACTTTATGACCAGGGACGGTAATACAGAGGAGTGCCCCCGCAACGTCCAGCGATGGGCAGCACACTTCTTTCTGTCGACAAATATCAACATTGCCGCCTCGCCCAGCAGGGCGAAGGTAGGCCCCGCGCCAAACAATGAAAACATCATTCCTTCAGATCACTTTTTCAACTACGAAATGTTAAGAGGCTATAGTGAACTTCTGGTACGTATCTATTACTCTTGTTTGCCCTCTTCTCCGTCATTTTATTCAATCTACCAATGCCGTTATTGTACCTGAGACCGCTAACACCCATCGTAGCCTAATCGAAACTTGCATGACGCAGCGTGGTTGAAAGCACACACTCTAGACAAAATCCCCGCTGCTTTGACTACGTGGAACGAGAACAATTTCGGAACCGACAAGAGCCAGTACTACACTCAGAAGCAATGGTTTGAGAGATATACTATCCGAAAGTTTGTCTACGATGGGCCTTCGTATCTCTGGGCTTCGAGAGAGCTAAAGCTTTGCACTTTACAAGAGATAGGCGACCCGCAGAAGGCGCAGCTTATCGTACCAACCGACACTCTGGCGGGTGGTATAATGATGGGTACTCTAGACAACGGCCACGAGGACATTCATGGTGGAAAACAAGTCAACTTTGCTGTTCAACAGTGGGGTGAGGGGGACAATCCCTGGGTAATTCTTCAAAGCTCTGTCGACGATGCTATGGGCGTATGGATGGCGCAGAAGATGTTCCTGGGGGATGACAAGGAAGCTTCACGGTGCCAGCTATTCTCAGAGAACACATTCAATGCGCTCCAGATGGTTGACTTCTGGAACCCAATCTACTCCTGGAGGCGGCTGAAGCTCATGCAGTATATTCCTGTGGAAGCCAAGCTTCTCGATACACCCACAACTGATCCTGTTACTGGCGAAAAAGTGTATTCCTACGACCTGGAAAGCAACTTCATTGCCGCTATTAAACAAGTGATGGAAGGTAAAGGCAAATTGGAGGATCTTCAGGATGAGTGGCCAGAGGCCGAGTTCCTGTGCAACTTGGAGAAGCCTCTTATCGAACATCAAATCCGCATCTCCAACTATACCGGATCAGTCGCTGATAACCTTGGCGATTCGAAGTGGATCATGGAATACCTCAAGCTTGCTGAGTCTCGACGCCGCATGTTCAGGCCAATGCCTATGAACTTCTTTGGCAGCAACATCCCTTATTGTCTGGCCATGACCATTGGCCACCCATGGCTTGAGATGACAGAGGAAGGCAAAGTACGAGATATACCCAAGCAAGGCTGTGATATCCTCAAGACATGGCTCGGTTCGTTAGCGGGCAATGATCCCAACATCATTCCCACAAACTTCAAAGATCTCAAGCGTCCGAGCGAATTCACGGACGCCATTCAGGACAGGCTCGACCGCGGATCACCTGGACTGCCTGTTGCACTTTTGCCCAGGCCGTCTACAATGCGTATGGCTTGCCAGCGATCGATTGCCATGACCAACCCGGAGACAAAGGAGCGTCCCCACAGCTGTCCTTTCTTGGCGGAGAAGCACTTTGCATCTACTCATACGGCGGTTCAAGCATGAGTGTGGTGGCAATGATCACGCAATTTAGGAGCTTGGCTGGATATTTCCAATTAAATTCTATAGGTTCTCCATTGATCTGCAGTGGATTAAAATAAACTCTCCTTCCAATTTGAACAATCCGTCAACATTTATTCTCAGCGACTCTTGGCTAAACCATATATGGCCGGTCTTGGTTCTTCTCCCTTCTAGCACTCTGGGAGCGACAGGGTATGAAAATACACACAAATCTCTTGTTTCGTATCTTGATGTGTGCTTGTATTATTCACCATATCCCGAAGCCATATTGTTCTTGCCTCGACGCAAGACTAGCTCAATCTGCTTGCCCTCCTCGATCTCATGACGGGTGCAAAGTAATGTTCCACGACGATGCTCTTCCCGCAGTCTGGCAACCCAAATCTCAGTTGGGGTAGGAATCCATCCCGACCCTGTTCGATGATATAATTTGGTACTGTAGGCGTCTTCATCTCGGCGGGTCTCTCTCACCAACCGTTCCACTGAAGTTGTCGTGAGCGGCGGTCGAACGGCAATAGATTCATCAATCTCGTGCGTCTTGGGAAGCTTGGGCCATTCTGAATCTTTGAGGTGCGCGGGATCTGGCTTTGCCTCAAAGGCAGGTATCGGGACCCGGGTTGGTTTTTTCAGAAAAGTTTCATCGACATGCTTTAGCTCTCGGTGGTCTATCCAGTCTATTTCTTTCTGTGGCTCGCTATTGGCATTGTATTTGCAAGACCGACGGTGTCTCGTGTTGGAGTTACGGACCATTTTGTTAGGCTGGATGAAAGATGGTGGTGGCTCAGAAGAAAGGCAAGTGGAAAGCTGGTCACGTCTAGGTCTTTTTAAATTGGACGGCCACTGAATAAACTTTTTCAAGGGGGCGAGAAGATTGGTTTACCTTTGGAAATATGCGCGTGATTGTGAACTCAACTGGCTGAGATTCACGCAAGTATAAACTCAACTTCATAAGAGTTCATTCAAAGTTGCAAGAACAGCACAGCTCCCGAATGTGCCCACAGCAACGAGTCGAACCTTATATAAATAACATTTCAATTAAGTCACAATAAGGTTAGACGTCTGCAAGAGCTTACGTTGTATACAAAATCTTCATCACAGTGAATATCTTTCTGGATAGACTAGTAGCACTGTGAATGGAAAATAATTCTCAATAAATTCAAGCCTGTGTCACAACCATGTTTCTCTCGTGTGACTCCATCGAGCTGAATAACGTGAGAAATGTATTTAAAGAAAGACTCGTCACACATTAGCGCCAGATTTCGTTTTTGTGATTGACCAAAATTTTGTGACGCTGATAAATGTTGTTCACCTATATGGTCGGGCAACCATTCACCATCGGACACAAAAAAAGTTCTATCTAGCTTTCCGAATTGTGCTTACCCGTCAAATACATCAACACAACACATGATGACAACAAGATCACATTTCAACTCGCTATACCACAACTACATCGTTACAACGCTAGTAGGTCAATAGATTGAGATTAATAGCTTCTGTTACTAGTCGACCTAACAAACTACATTGGTTGCTGCCGGTTGATGGTTGCCGAGCTTCTAGCATCAACAGGTGCAAGCCTCGAGCGAAAGGCAAATGCGAACGGAATGAATAGAACGAACAAATACGCAGAACGATTATCATTGAGGTAAAATTCTTGCTTTATGGTAAGGCATGAACAATATGATACAGCAACACACCCTAGGGACATAGGATCAAGGGTGATTTTAGAGTAGAGACTGTGATCTGTACAAGTCTAGTCCCTGCCTTGGACCCCAAATACTCCAAAGGGTCCTTTACATGTTAACTAGTTAGTTGTGGGCTCTGACTGGTTCATGAACAATGGCCTGATGTCATTTGGGAATCAGGGATACTAACCAGAATCACGAAGTCCATGCTCGGCCAACTTTATGTTTGACAGAGTACGGACGACAACAAGCTCGTTCCAGGGCCCGACAAAGTGACATTGTGTAAATACCCGCCTTTCCATTCTGCCGAGGATACCGAATACTACTATCATTAAGGATTATCCCGTTATTACTCCACCAACAAGTTATTACCAAAAGGTCGAATGTCAAACGTACCTATTGTGAAATATTATCAGAAGTTCATGTAATCAGTCATTATTTGTGACATCATTTGTAGCATTCTTGGTCACTTTTTGCTGATAGACCGCATCATCATGAAAAATGAAAAAAGCAAAAGCAACGTGTACTACCACAACAAGACTTGTGGCAACTATAATCACGCTATATCTGTCCCACAGTACAATAAACAGAAGTATACTGCACTGCAACACCTCAGCAAAAAAACAAAAAAAAACAAAAGTTACATACAACACCGGGGATTCGCTGGTCGTCACCGACCCAACTACTAATCCAGCGCTTCGCAGCTTGACTATGGGAGAGCGGACGGGATCCCGTATTTTCTACGAGCTCTGGTCGTATGTGTCAATGTCGACTGATAGTTGGTAATATGAAGACTTCACCATTCTTGGTAAGACGGCTATGTTCCTACCGAAGAACGATCCAGACCTTGTTATTTGGTAGAATATCGAATGATTTTGAGCCCTTTCGGGATTGTGCCTGAAGTAGAGGGCCAGGCCAAGCATAAATGCCGATGCACATTGACTCGTGTTCTTCCAATATTTCTTTTTCCAGGTTCTATGATGATGTTGAGAGGCTGGTGTCTTCCCCGCGATTTTATGTACGTGCATCGAGTCCAAGTCCGGGAGTTGCATTAGACTTGGCCGTGTTTCGATGGAGTAATTTAGCCGGGCCAATTCGACAATTAATTCATTTGAGGAGCGGTCAGACTTAATGACCTTTCAGTCGCCAAATTGACAGGTAGAGTAGCAATAGCATACGACGTTAGCGTTCAAAGGTTATCAAATTAGCCGGATACTTAAAAGAATAAATGCACCAATCAGTAAGCAGATAATACTAGTAAGCGATTGAATGTCAATGCTCTGAGAGTTGGTAAGTCACAGCGCAGATAGGATACAAGTCTAGACTGCCACAATACTCGACACACTGACCGACCTACAGGACAATTAAAGGAGCATTCACAACCCTCTCAACAATGGTTCTGAAACAGAACCTTCGGGAATTCAGCAACAAATTAGCCTGAATAAACGTGATCCCCAGTTTCCCCTGCGTAATAACAATGCCTTGCCTGACACCCTGGTCTACAATTGCTTCGGTAGTCAATGCTACCTACCGTCCTGGAACGAAAAATGGGTTCCTTCGCGATGAGCTCGCCGTATTGGTGCCATGTGGTCCCTTGCTGCCCATACCTACACATCTTCTCCCCTTCAAGACTCATTCTTGGCCTAAATGGGACGGCTCGGAGCCCTGACCTTCCGCAGTTGCACCTAGACCGGATAAAGCGACGCGATTCAGTTAGCACGTTTCATAAACCCGGAGATGAGTACCGTGTATGCTTGCGCTATTCCGGGATCGTATCGGCCCACTAATCAACATCAACAGCCAGTTGACCATGCATATCGACGATCCCTTACTTTGCCTTCATATAATATCGCCGGCAAAATGAAGATCGTGGTACCGATCATGAGCAGGTTTCCATCCTTAGTGGGCACATCATTCATCTCCACCAGATAGTCGTAAACAAAAAAAAGCAAGCCTAGAGAGACATTGCTTCGAGATATAAATTGACACGTCGATCCTCTTCATCCAAGCTTCCACCTTCTCCATCAACTTCAAGCACCAGTCTTCAAGCTCATCACAGTCAAAATGGTATCCTTCACATACCTTCTCGCCGCCGTCTCGGCTGTCACTGGCGCCATTGCTGCTCCCAACCCTACCAAGGTTGAAGCACAGCCTCCTACCGGCCTCCAAAAGCGAACCAACCCTACAACCGGTGTCAACAATGGCTTCTACTTCTCCTTCTGGACCGACACTCCCAGCGCTGTCACCTACACCAACGGTAACGGTGGCCAGTTCAGCATGAACTGGAACGGAAACCGTGGTAATCACGTCGGTGGCAAGGGATGGAACCCCGGTGCTGCTCGGTAAGATACCAACATGAATTATCTCGTCGTGCAGAACTTCTACTGACCATTCCTTCAGCACTATCAGATACTCTGGTAACTACCAGCCCAACGGCAACAGCTACCTCGCTGTCTATGGCTGGACCCGCAACCCTCTCGTTGAGTACTACATTGTCGAGAACTTCGGCACCTACAACCCCTCTTCCGGTGCTCAGAAGAAGGGTGAGATCAACATCGATGGATCCGTCTACGACATTGCTGTCAGCACTCGCAACTGTGCTCCTTCCATCGAGGGTGACTGCAAGACCTTCCAGCAGTACTGGTCCGTCCGCCGCAACAAGCGATCCAGCGGATCCGTCAACACTGGTGCTCACTTCAACGCCTGGGCTCAAGCTGGTCTCCGTCTTGGAAACCACGACTACCAGATCCTTGCTGTTGAGGGTTACCAGAGCTCTGGACAGGCTACCATGACTGTCTCTGGCTAAATGCTTTGAGAGCATGATCAGTTCGAGGAGGCTCTGAATTCCTCGAAGGACCTTTGACCAAGGCTATATGGTTATTGGGCTGGACTTGTAGCTGGACTTCACACAGGACCTGTCTCTATTTCAATGTACATATCTTCATCCCCAATGAATATACAACCTCAGTCGGCTTGTCCGGCTTTCTTACTCGTTCATATCCACAAAGGTGCTCCAATCACATTTCAATAGCAGTTCAGGAGGCGACTCCCGAAATGAAACGTAGACGTTTCCTGAAGATTATTGAGCGTTTAAACTAGTATAAATTATCAAAGACTATTCGGAAAATAGATTTCAGGTAGAGCCCCGCAAGCATATCATGATATCCTTCATCATAGCTGTTCAACATGTAGCCGTAAACTTACGATGCACTCATACACTCATATATGTATTAGCAGGCTGTTCCAACGTATCTGGATCTGATGAGATCATTGGTTTACGTGAGTCTGTCTTGCTTTGCTTGCTGTCGTCTCCGTAATATTGGATCTTTTCCTTCCAGTTGAAATAAGGTCGCAAGGACGGAAGACACGCGATTATCAAACCGATACAGCAATCCATGAAGCTCCATAGCTCTATATAGGCTCTTAGCTTGCGGCTCTTGATCATCAGAGATGAATTGATCGATGACTTACCCACTAGAGTGATTGTGATAACCAGATCTGCTCCATATTTCTCAACCAAAGCGAAACGGACGATAGAAAACGAGATGTTGATGATACCAAGGCCGAAGGTGGCATATAAGCTGTATCTTAGTCGTGGTCTCAACGTAAGCTCGGGAACGACTAGCCATGGCAATATGAATACTGTAGTCGCCACTCAGTTAATAACGGCTCGTGATGAAGAAGAGCGGAGGGTTCTCACTTAGGATATCTCCCGTAATGTTCAAGGCCCACGCGATTTCGAATGTCATTTTAATGCTCTCGATGGAGCATCGCTCATCAGACAAGGCCCTTTAAGTTTCAAATTAGCAGGCGAGATAGAGTACAAATACATGATGTAAGGACTGACCAGTGCCTCCATGTGGGCAGACACGCAACTGTGAGGAATAAAATCGTTGCAGTGAAAGATAACGCGACATATAAAATGACAGCCCACAAGAACCGTCGCCGTTTCACCATAAAATCAGGAAATACTTGCAGATATACAGATAATAGAGCTGCTTTAGATAAGTAGAATGTCGTATGAAAGGGATAATCAGCGAAGTGGTAAAGCTTTCGTCTCATGTCAGACCGAATTCTCGAAAGTTACTCGTCACTTGCGCACCTTGTAAAATTTCGAGGCCTCTGCAGCTGTCCCCTCGAATCCGACCAAGTCCAGTGTGACACCCTTCCGAAGAGCGCCCATCTCATAGAAGATAAGGTCGAAGCATGCCGTTGCGACAGCTGTGCACCATCCGGCACACATGAACAAGTCACTTGCAAGAAGTCGCCGTCTTTGCAGTATCAGTCTCAGGTAAAGTCGAGCCAGGATGACCACGAGAGCAATCGAAAGAAGAGTCCATTGCACAGCCTACAATTATCAGTCAGTATTACCTGCTCAACCAGGCACGATAGGAATTCGCACAATGACTTCTCGACCTCGCGGATCCATCACCATGTTTGCGGCTGAAGCTGTTTGAGCGGCAATATCACGGTTGGAAATGGGTTCACGTTATCGTTCAGGGTCTTGTAATTTACATGACGTTGATAAGGCAATGATGCAAAGAAGACAAAAAGCTAAGGGATCATCGCTGAAGGGAGGGGAAGCCCGATGATCTATCAGCCTGTCATGAAAGCTAAAGTGAGACAGAGGATTTATGCTTACATTCCTGCCTTGTGGAATCTACGAATGAACTAGCGTGAATCACCGGTAACGGTTCTAGTCCTTCAGCCCACATACCAACTGACCGCGCCAAACTCTGCCGCCTTTCCCGACATTCTTTTTACTAGCTGCAGTTACAAGTATGCTGTATCGTACGTAGTATTGACGCCAATGGATTGTTTTCGGTGTTTTCGGTGTTTTCAGCTTATAGGCTAGGTCTCGGGACTGTGCCGCATTTGCTCGATGAATTATCTACACAGCCGCAACCTAACTGCCGCCGTGGTAACACCTCTTGTTTGTTGGTCTAGAACTGCAGCTTTCTCACTTTTTGATGTTCAGAATGAACCACAAGAACCTTTGGATTTCTTAATAAGAGGAGGAGACTACCTAATAGGTTTTGCAATAACCTCTTTAGTCATCTGCCTTAACTTCCTTAGGTGACTGCTTTTCCATCAGATCCTTCAATTCAGCAAAAGCTTTGAGAATCTCTGGGCTCTGGGCAATGATGTCCTTTCTTGTGTCCTCGCCAAGATCCCCCGCACCCGCTAACCACAAGTCCGGGCCGACACCGTCATGAAAAGTGAGAGCCGGACTGGTCTCAGTCACTTGAAGCTTCATGCCCTTCAATACATGATTGAGCTGTTCGTTCGCTGATTTGCCCCCGGCGATGCCATAGCTGATAACCACGACACCTTTACCAATCCATTCATTGTACAGATAATCAACGGCATTCTTGGTACCGCCAGCGAGACCGTGGTTGTACTCTGGAATAACGAAGATGTATCCATCATACTTGGCAATCTCATTGCTCCAGGCTATCGCATGGGGTTTGGTGAAATTTCCTTTAGAAGGGACCATCGCTGGCATGATTGTTTCGTCAAAGACGGGGAGATTGAAATCTGCGATGTCAACGGGAATGGTCTGGGTGTTTTGGGATGCGTTTGCATCGCCAGTGATAATCTCTTGAACTAGGCTGGCGATTTTTGGGCCTACCCTAGGGGTTCGTGTGCTCGCAGTGATGAGAGCGATCTTCATGGTGGCTGCCATCTTGCTTAATTGTTTTGAAAAGAATAAAGATATCGGGTTTGGTAGAGGCAATGATTGCAATAAGGATTGCTTGAATTTCAGGCGGAGTGTTCTTTTATATAAAGTTCAAACTTGCCAATACAACGTGAAAGCCTTGTAAACGATGCCCCAGCCTAGAAGCCAACGGCTCGAGCTGCGAATATATTTCTAATCGACTTACAAATCAAATCCTTCAGTGCGCGCGTTTAAATCCCGTCAGAGTTGAGACGCACCAAATATTTGTGTCTTGGGTCAACAGTCTGAAGCACACAGAAAGCCTCACGCGCGGATATTCTGACTTGGCGGCTCTGTATTGTTGGAGTAGTAAGCGGCGGTATCATATTTGATTGGCCACAAGGGGCGCGTGCGACGCTACTAGGGTTACGCGTTCGATAGCAGAGTTCGATAGAGATGATACGTCTCAATCTTCCCTCGCACTTAGCGCTGTTCGATGACAACAGTTTCAGATGGCTCTGAGAATACATGCAGAACCAACTGTCCTTTTTTGATCAGTGATACTGCCAGCACTATATAATGAAATGATTCGTTGGGCAACTAACGCTTCAGCCATACCAGCTGCATAGATATTGCATTCAAGGTATTTAGTATTTGCATACATCAATTATTACTATATAAACATTAAGTCTAATAACTTCTGGTGACAGTCTATTTCGCAGCTTCGATGATAAACTCAGCAGCCTTCTCCGCAATACCATATACAGCTGTCTGGATGTGCGCTGAGATCAGGAGCGGAATAATGCTGGCATCAACGACGCGAAGGTTCTCAGTTCCATACACCTTCAGCTTGGTATCAACAACACCGCCATCGTTCTTGGGAAGCATAGCACATGTTCCAGAAGGGTGAAAGATGCTGAGTGTAGTACGAAGGGCATACGCCTTGAGCTGCTCATCAGTTGTGACGTCCAGGCCAGGTTCGTACTCGTCCTCCCAGATAGAACGCATGGGCTCAGTGTTTGCGATCTTGCGGTTGTATTTCACAGCCTGGGTAACAGCCTCGACGTCATGAGCGTTGCTCAGGTAGTTTGGGTTAATAATGGGCTTGCCAGCGGGGTCAGAAGGGTTGATGTGAACGCTACCGCGGCTTAGAGGATGCATGACAACGGCGATGAGAGAAACAAAGCCTTTCCCAAAGAGAGGTGATGTAGCAGCAGGATAACCCTTGACACCAGTGTAGCCATCAGAAAAGATGACCTCTACTTGAGGAATCGAGCTATCCTTGAAGAAATCGACCTTCTTTTTGTCGACCTTGCTACCATCCTTTGCAGCAGCGTTCTTGGCTAGCGACAGCATCTTGGTATTGCTACCGAGCGCCTGCTTCCAAGTAGAAAAGGTATAGGCACTGCCAGTGTAGTCGTACAGTGACTCTTTGCCAGCGTTCCAAAGTGCCATTTGTTCTGTGGCAAAGGTAGCATTGCTCTTGAAGATGTCAATGGAAGTGAACTGTGGCTTGAGCTGGTATGAACTCATGATACGAAGGTGATCTTGAAGGTTCTCGCCGACCCCGGGAAGGTCAATAATTTGCTTGATACCAGCAGCGGCGAGAACGGACTTGCTTCCGATACCAGACTGCTCCAGTAAAGGTGGACTCTGGATGGATCCAGCGGAGAGGATAACCTCGCGGCCAGCTTTTATGATGGTCCCGTCGGTAAGAGTGACACCGGTGGCGACAACCTTCTTGTTGCCTTTGGGTGAATTCAGGTTGATCTTGGCCACCGTGGTATCAGTAGCAATCTCAAGGTTAGAGCCGGAAATCTCGTCATAGGCATTAGCACTGTATGATCGTTTGTAATTGGCGGGATCAATGCTGCTTGGCTGGTACATAACACCAAGCGGATTGCCTCCGAGAGATTCGAGGTTCTTTCGGACACCCAGCTTGTTCAGGGTAGGAATCCAGGACTCTTGGTGCTTGGGGATGACGCGATTGATGACGGCCTTGACGGGACCACTGTCGCCGACACCCTTGGATCCATACGTAGCGGTATTCTTGCCAGTGAAGGTTTCGGATTTCATCATGGCCTTGATCATCGTCTTCCAGTTCCATCCAGGGTTACCCAGAGCTTCCCAGCTATCATATTCGGCAGCGGCAGCGCGATCGTAAGTCATGAGGTTGAGGGCAGAGCTTCCACCCAGGACCTTGCCACGGTTGATAGGCCAGACTCTGTCATTGGCGCCAGTCTGGGGAACTGTGGTGAAATTCCAATCGTACTTTGTTCCCAAAGTCGTGCCCTTGAGACCGGGGACGTTGATCTTTGGCTCATTCAGTGCTTCGGGACCGGCTTCGATGAGCAGAATCTTGGAGGATGGGAGGCCTTCGCTGAGACGAGCAGCAACGGCTACTCCAGCAGTGCCGCCTCCAACAACGATCTGTCCAGAGAAAGCAAAGTTAGATTATTAAAAGGACAAGGTGGGGGTTTCATGATTATTCGACCCAGGCACTTTCACACTCACATAATCATACGTATCTTGAGACGGAGCCGCGACTGCAGCTGCAGCAAATGCAAGCCACAGCTGGGGTTTGACAAGCATGGTGGCGAACGTGGTCAAAATTGAGAGAAAAGAGTGAGAGATGATGGTCTGGGCTGCCGAGAGTATGCAGTGCAACGATCACGGACAAAAGAACGGAGATAGGGAAAACTCTAACCATTTATTCATTATCAAATGGTTTCCCACCCTTGTTGACTTGGGGTAGCATTGAACATGAGTGGTTTAATTATTTGATGCTTGCATTGACAACCGAGGCGGAGCACACCTCAGTTACCCGGGTTCGGCATAACAGATTGCTTGGTTCAGAATATCATCTCAAGGGACTAAGTAGACTAGCCGGTCAATATCTGGGGACATATGGGTTGGCGACGGGATCTGGTGAGTTATTTCTTCTCCTTCCACCTATCCAGTTCTAACGAGACTGAAAGACTGACATGGGCAAGGGTCCTGAACAAGACCACTAATATGGGCCCGCCCACAGAGCCACCGAACCTTAAAACTTACCAACGCTCGCTAAAGAGTAATAAGGTTTCTTCGGGCATCGGGGATCCAGGGGACATCTACAGGGTCGTGACGTTCTGTAACGAATCAAACGATCTGACAACGGAGACCTTTGGACCCGTGCTGCAGAACGATCCAAATTGAATCTCGGCCCAATGTCAGATCATGCATATTAGGTATAACTCCTCAGTGGATCGCGTCGTTATTATCGTTCGTTGACATGTTCCAGGAATAACATAGCCACAGGCATTGCTGGAGTCTTTCCTTCATCTAGCAGGAGCTGAACCACAAAAGGCTACCTACCCTGGCGAAATGCCCTCAATGAAACCATCCAGGCCTTTTAGAACGCCACCAAGAACAGGCAATATCATCTTTGTCAGCCCCCAATGATGTGAAAAGTATTCCTCGGCTAGGGCCACCCGAGTTGTCCGTCTCATGTTAGTGACATCTCCCCCACACGAATTACTGCGTTTGGTTTACTTAAACATGGATTGGCCTGACACTATCAAAATGTCTGGTCTGATCTTGTCCCGCTGATCCTCCCTCTCTCTCCCTTTTCTTTTCCACCTCATACTTCTCTTTTTTTAAGCTATGGCCACAGTGGAACCCCCGAACCCGCTGCCTCCAGACGAAAACGTGGGACCAGCCTTGCTGGGCGTGTCTGGTACGTGCCTCGCGCTTGTGATCATCGCCACTAGTGTTCGCCTATGGGTCAGATCAGCCCTGCGATCGATGGGTCCCGATGACTACACCATTGCACTTGTCACGCTTCTCGGCATCGCTCGATTCGGCGTACAAGTTGCTCAGGTAGAGATTGGCAATGGACGACACAGATGGTACATCGACAAAGAAGACTACATGCGCAACAACATGCTTGGATGGTTCGCCCAAATCCTCCTCTTCGCTAGCATATGTCTTCTCAAAATATCCATTCTACTACTTTTGTTACGCATCAAGAATTCGCGAAAGGTCAAATATGCGGCTTGGGGAATAATGGCCGGTCTCTTCGTTACCAATTTCGGCTGTATTCTTATCCTGCTCGCCGAATGCAAGCCTATCAGCGCGTATTGGACTGGCGTGGGTACTTGTTGGGACTCGCGCATTCGCATTTACTACATCTATGCTACCATTGGTTGGTACATCCAAGGTCGTTGAGAGACCATTGAACTAATCGGTTGTTAGCTTTTTCGATTATCACAGACCTACTCTGTTCTTTGTTACCAGTTTTTGTCATCTGGAGTGTCAAGCTACCGATGAAGACAAAGCTTTCTGTCTGGGCGTTGATGAGTTTAGGACTTGTGTAAGTTAATACTTCCTTGGCCGTTCTTTTGATACAGTAACTAATGTTTCTCCAAGTGCCACTGGCTTCGGTATTGCTAGAGCATCTTCCCTCGGTGTGATAACATCAGATCTTAGTTGTAAGCTTTCACTCTGCTTTTTGTCTTGTGTAACCAATATTCTGACCAATTGTCTTAGGGGTTTATGCTATCACAGCGATATGGTCCAACCTCGAACTCTATCTCGGCATCGTCGGAGCCAACCTCGCACTCGGCAGATCAATCTACGGATATCTCTTCAAAGAAAGCCACCATTCCAAGGTCGGCTCTTCATATGGCTACGGCAACGGGCCCAGATCGACAACTACATCGGGGAACCTTAGAATTCCTGGTTCAGGTACCTTCCGGTCTGGTCAGACACGTTTACCGTCACAAGGTCAAGACAGTGAGATTTCGTTAGTGGATCAAACGAAGAAGCAACAACCGTCTACGTGGTATGCGGATGCGAATACTGACGATGACAATCCGCCGGGAGTCAATGAGCATAGTAGGTGAGAAGGCCATTAGGATCCGTTTGACTAGAAAGAATTGTTTTACAGCTATTTCAAGTGGGCTACGACTAATGCTAAAAAGGATGTGCTTAGCTAAAACTGGTAGGAGATAGAGTATATAGAAATAGCGCCTACCTCGATCTATGTCTGGGAGACACTTAGATGAGATGATTGGAGAATGGCTGAAACGTTAGACCAATTCACAAAAAGCAGAGATTCCTTGATAGTATACGGCGATGTCTTGTTGTACCATTTTTACCCACATTTCACCTCAAACTAGAAGGAGAACGCAATGATCTCGTCACCAGTGACCAGATGACGGGATGTTGAGAGAAAATGGAGAGGCTAAATTGGGAGGTGAATGCAAGCCAAAGAAATCTCGCTCCCGAGTAAGCTCGGAACCTGCCGTGACTAGCTAGTTGTCGTGGCGATGGGTTTGAGCCGGGGGGCCTAAATTTGTTATCATCAATCAGTTTCTCCATCGCGTAGCTTGATTAGATAGATGCGATGGTACTGTGTAAGCTTTCGCACTTACAGACTGCGTGTAATAGCTTGTGTTAGTTCTTTGTCATAGCCTCTATTCTCAGGGTTCATCGAGGATCCTCCCAAGTCAATAAACTGATTCTGGGTTGGCATAAACACAGAGCGCAGGTAATATTGATGGCTCTGACTTGATGAAGTTAGAAAGTATATGCAGCCGGGTTTGCTCAACTGTCCAAAAGCTCAAAACGCAGTTTATTTGTCCCCGTAGTGGCTCTTGTAACGTTGGCGCATGACTTGGATCTCTGGAAAGATCCAGTATGATGTGTCGTGATTTATGAGAGAAGAACAAGTCATGTTTTGCGAAACTGCGAAATTGCATTTGATGGGGCACAGCTTATATAGACTCTTGTGAGTATGACTGACTTGTCTAGAGTCAACGGAAAGGCCCGCCGTCTCGGCATTGCAAATGTAGGGCAGCTTAGATTTAAGTTGCCAGTACGAGTAGCCAGATCATCCTGTAGCCAATGAGCTACTTGTCATGATCACTGTTGCCGGTTTATTGGTCACTCCATCCCACATATATCCTGTTTTGGTACCCTTGCTCTACACAAGTTACACTTGATCAAGATATGATCCGACGTCCCGAGAACCGAAGCACAACACGATAATCAATTCACTTAGTTGCAATTTCCGTGACCCATTTCTAGTTTCTGCGAAGCCAGTTTATAATGTGAAATGTATTTCGGAACCCAGGACGACGATTCCGTTGGTCCTGGTACGACAATCAGTATGTCCAGCTCCGCGTTTCCCAAATAGGAACTGCATGGAAGGTATCCTCCGAGGTGAGCTTTCCCAATGCTACAAGATCTCTCTGGCCGCTCTTGGATCCTTTTTGGCCACATGACTTAACCGGATGGTGTTTCCGGGAGCCCTTATGGCTAGTATCATTGGAGGGGCGGCTGAATTGAACATTTTGTGGAGAGTGAGGAGAGACTGGAGTCAAGGCTCAAAGCAGATGCTCCGAGAATTTCCACATTCTGTGCCTTATAGCGGTTCACTCATGGGGACTTTCGGATCGCGCTTATTCTCATCCGTAACCTTCGCACAAAGAGAAGGTTTCTCCAAGCGGGGTCCTCTTGTTTGTCCCTGGAGGGACGTCGATCTCATGGAACTTTGCTCCAAGGCTCGAGATCCCGTGTTTCCGAAGTAGCCAACTCCAAGATGCGGCTCTAGAGTCTTCCAAGATGTATATAATGTCTTCACTTGAACCTCAATCTATCCATTCCCTTATCCTCATTCCCAGTCAACAGTCCAGCAGCATAAGACACTCTTCGACTTTAACGACAATGACGGCCTACAAGCTTTTCCTGGCTGCTGCCTTTGCGGCCACTGCTCTTGCAGCTCCGGTTGAAGAGCGTCAGTCTTGCAGCAACGGAGCTTGGTAAGTGTTTACGATCATGGCTTTTCCAGAGAGCGATCACTTACATGTCTATAGGGCTCAATGTGGTGGCCAGAACTGGAGCGGTACCCCTTGCTGTACCAGTGGAAACAAGTGTGTCAAGGTCAACGACTTCTACTCTCAGTGCCAGCCGGGATCCCCGGACCCTTCTCCCACAAGCACCATTGTTAGTGCCACAACTACCAAGGCTACTACCACTGGTGGCGGAGGCTCTGTTACCTCGCCTCCTCCCGTTGCCACCAACAACCCCTTCTCTGGCGTTGATCTGTGGGCCAACAACTACTACCGATCCGAGGTCAGCACTCTGGCTATTCCCAAGCTGAGCGGCGCCATGGCCACCGCTGCCGCTAAGGTCGCCGACGTTCCTTCTTTCCAGTGGATGTAGGTTAAGAACTCCTCTTTGATGTGTGCTTCTTTACTAACTACTGTAGGGACACTTATGACCACATCTCCTTCATGGAGGAGTCTCTTGCCGATATTCGCAAGGCTAACAAGGCTGGTGGTAACTACGCCGGTCAATTCGTCGTTTACGATCTACCTGACCGTGACTGTGCTGCTGCTGCTTCCAACGGAGAGTACTCCCTTGACAAGGATGGCAAGAACAAGTACAAGGCATACATTGCCAAGATCAAGGGCATCCTCCAGGACTACTCTGACACCCGCATCATTCTCGTCATTGGTGAGTCTATAGAAGTGACTCTGATGTAGCTCTTACTAACAGCTTATTAGAGCCTGACTCTCTTGCTAACATGGTCACCAACATGAATGTCCCCAAGTGCGCCAACGCTGCCAGCGCTTACAAGGAACTCACCATCCACGCCCTCAAGGAGCTCAACCTTCCCAACGTCTCCATGTACATCGATGCTGGTCACGGCGGCTGGCTCGGATGGCCTGCCAACCTTCCTCCTGCTGCTCAGCTATACGGCCAGCTGTACAAGGATGCCGGCAAGCCATCTCGCCTCCGAGGTCTCGTTACCAACGTCTCCAACTACAACGCCTTCAAGCTCAACGTCAAGCCCGACTACACTGAGAGCAACCCCAACTATGACGAGCAGAGGTACATTCACGCTCTGTCTCCTCTTCTGGAGCAGGAGGGCTGGCCCGGTGCCAAGTTCATTGTCGACCAGGGCCGATCCGGCAAGCAACCCACTGGCCAGAAGGCTTGGGGTGACTGGTGCAACGCTCCCGGAACTGGATTCGGTCTGCGACCTTCTGCCAACACTGGTGATGCCCTCGTTGACGCTTTTGTTTGGGTTAAGCCTGGTGGTGAGTCTGATGGTACTTCTGATACCAGTGCTGCTCGCTACGACTACCACTGCGGTATTGACGGCGCTGTCAAGTAAGTTCCACCATATCAGTTCAAGTTTGGAATTATGCTAACCACGATATCTAGGCCCGCTCCTGAGGCTGGAACCTGGTTCCAAGCTTACTTCGAGCAGCTTCTCAAGAACGCCAACCCCTCTTTCCTGTAAGCGAAAGACAGGTGTTACGGCGATGAAGCCAAGAACAACTGTCGCCAATGGGGTTACAGGAATGTGACATGGTCACCAGTCATTTCTGGATTTTCAATATTCTTTCCGTACATATTTAGCTACCTGCGCAAAATTTGACTGATGATTTTACATAAAATGCGTTTTCCCTTGTGATACACATTGGTGTTTCTGTGTTAATTTCGGACATGAACTTGTGAGAGAGAATAATTGCGGTAATCGGACGCAGTATTCCTGTAATGCGATCGCGATGTTCCCCGGGTGTGAGATATCTATCAAGCGAACGAGGTAAGAAGCAGCTGGAGCCCCCGGAATTGGAAGCCAATATGATATATCTTAAGTTTTTATCAACCTGAATTCTTTAATTGTGTATTCAAGGGCGTCATGTTTTTAAACATGTCAACCACTGTCTTGAATTATTCATGAAAACTATAGTAAATGTGTACCGATATCCTCAAGTGTCCTAATCAACAACACCCTCAGGCAGAAGCGAAATGTAATCTAACGCAGCCTTCTCTGCACCATCAGCCTTTCCAATGATAGTCAGCTCATCACCAGGCTTTATCTTGATTCCTTCAAAGGTCATTCGAGTAGCCGAGTGACCATCGAGAAAGTCGCTAGGCCAGTGTCCAAGCTGCTCCTCATTATCGCCAATCCACTTGCCAACCAGTCGTTTGTTGAGGTAGACTGCCCACGTAGCCTTACCCCCAGCAACATCATAGTAGTTCACTGCAAGATTGTAGGTTCCCTTCTTGAACTTGAGCTTGGTGGTAGCTGTTCCAGTTCCGTTGGTATATACGGCAACGTATTTGGAGGCTGTTTCTGTCGGTGTCACGTTGACGGGGTAGTAGTTATCAAGATCCATCTTCTCAGTCTCGATTCTGTAAGGGTGGTTACGAACTCGGCCTTGGGTGTCTGCAATACCAGACAGGTTACGGTAGAACTCGTTAATGGCATCTCGCCAGACAATCGAGTGGCCTGCCTGGTAGTTTAGCCTGAAGAGCTCGTGTTTGAACCGGTCATCGTCCACCTTTCCTTTGAGTGACTTCCATAGCTTGGGGAAAGTTTGTGCTGTATCGGCACCCTTGTAGTGGGCATCGTAGAAGTGTTGGATAACTGTCTTGCCAGAGTGGAGCTTAAAGTCATAGGGTACGTGGTGGAACCATAACATCAGATCATCGGGCGTGGTGTCAGGGCTCTCGAATCGCTCGGCCACCTCGGCAGGATATTGGCCAGCATTTCCAGTTCCGTTCTTTACGGTGCGGTCCATCCCAATGTGGTCACGTGTCGCTCTGGTCCATTGACCCCACCCGTTGTTGTCCTGAGAGGCAGGGTTGGGTCCGTAATGGGCATAGAGGATATCAGTCAGAGTCTGGATACCCAAGTTGCCAGAATAGTTCTCGTATGCAGGCCACGACTCCATTGACATTTCAGTGATTGCCTTTCGCACCTTGTTGTCCAGACCAAAGGTCAAGCGGGTCCAGTCTTCAAGAATCGCTTGGGGATCGGCTTGAGGGTTCCAAGCCAGACGACCAAATGCATACAGGTTAGACATGGACAGATGACTTCCGAGCCAAGTCTTGTCAAGTCCTACATTAGTGACTCCTGCGTAGCCGCCAAGCTTGCGCTTGAAGACCTTTCCGGACACGATGTCGCGGACGTTAGACTTCTTGCCATCGATACGCATATCAAAGTCTAGGATTGTTCGCCATAGTGGAGGCAAATACACAAGATGGCATTGTTGGCCCAGGTACTCCTGACTGATCTGCAGCTCAATCGCACTGTTTGTGTTGCTAAGATGTGCGAATAGTGGGCTGACGGGCTCTCGAACTTGAAAGTCAATGGGACCGTACTTAATTTGCACAACAACGTTGTCGTCAAACTTTCCGTCAAGCTCGCTAAAGAATTCCACAGCGGCATTAGCGCGGTCGGCTTTCCAGTCAGTCCAGTCGAGCTTGTCATAGACGAAAGCTCGGAACATGACAATTCCTCCATGAGGTTCAAGGGCTTTGGCAAACATGTTGGCACCATCCGCCAGTGTGCCTTGTCAAAGGTTAGTAACTATGGCTTACGGAGAAACTCCAACATTGTGTAGCTTTGTTGTCGGGAAATATAGAAGAGAACTCACGGTTGTAGGTAATGGGACCAGGCTGACCCTCAGAGTTGGCCTTGACCAAATACCCTGCCATATCTGGAATGCGCTCATAGAGTCCGTCGGTCAAATCGTGCCACCATTTGATCACCTTTTTGTCAAGGGGATCAAAGGTGTCCAAGCCTCCGAGTAGATTGGGTGAGGCAAAGTTGAGCGAAAGACCAACTTGAACACCCCAAGGTCGAAGAAGATCGGCGATCTCAACAAGACCGTCGCGATTTTCCTCGTTGAAGAGGCGCACGTCAGCGTTGACATTGTTGATCACTACGGCGTTGATGCCAATAGAAGCGAGAAGACGACCAAAAAGAGGTACGCGTGAGAGATCCTTTCGAACGTTCTTGATGCCGTCAAAGAAGATGGAGGGACCACCGTAACCTCTTTCGATGGAACCATGGGTTGAGCTTGCGTTGAGGTTATCCCATTGGTTAGCCCAGCGAATTGGCGCGCTGGGGTTTGAGACTTTCTCCACGTGTTTGAAGTTGGCCTGGCCGAGCATTGACAGGTACTCGAAAGCGCCGTAAAGGGCGCCACGCTCATTCTGACCAATGATCTTGACAGAGTTGTCGGAAGTGCTGAGCCAGTATCCATCCTCTTCCAGTTTGGGATGCTTTTGGTTATCATGGCATGCCTTTTTCAGGTTATCCACGGTGGTTACGACTATTGTCTTGGTGAAGTCGCAAGTCTTTTTGCTGTCTGCGGTCTTCAAGTCGATATTGAGAATACCACTGAAGCCCTTCTGGAGCTCGGACGCGGCACTTTGTAGTGGGCTATTCTTTGAGCCACCAATGACACGGATGTTTCGAGGCAAGGATTTAGCATGGCTGGAAACTTGGTTGGCTGGCAGGGGAGCATATCGCAGCCAGCCGTCCAAGCCATCTTCTGCCACGACACAAGTGGAGAAGGCGAGGAGAAGAGTTGAAACCCTCATGGTGGATGATCACTGTGACTGCGTAAGAGTTGGCGTAGATGTTTCCCACGATTGAAATGGCGCGCAATATCACAGTCTTATATCATGGCTTATTTCACGATAATGATTTCCATTATGCGGAGGAGGTGACTCCCATTCAGGCTGATTGAATTAGCCTTTGAGCGTGACTTTGGGGAAGATCGACATGGACCATTACTCCATCAATCGGCGTTGAGATACTGACTTGGGGTACCTGGCCCGGCCCTCTGTCTTGGTCCGATCTTGGTCTAAACTAACTAATACTTGTCAGAGTCGGACGATCACCCCAGGAAAATGACAACCCATCGGCAATCTCTCCGAAGTGAATTCCCTTTCTTGGTGCCGATGCTGATCTCGAAACTTGAAAGGTCGTTCGTCTGAAGTTCAATGTTTTTAGGCAAAACAAACACCTACAGAACAAGATCAGCGATCTCATGCAAGGGGCGAGAGATGAAGAGGGGCAGACAGCAGCCAGAATTGCTGGCTCAATGCAGGAATTGGTATAAACATTGTGGGTGTATAAACATGCGAGGAATATGCACATGAATTTGCTGATCATCTTGTCCGACAAGGTTTAACTGGCCAGCAAATCCCCGGCTTAGTCGGCCTATGACAGACAACGCATCACGTCGAAGCGAATTTTGGCGAGTGCAACACGGACAGCGCACATGGTTAGAGAAGAGAGCAGAGCACACAGTAAAAGTAGAGAAAAAAAAGAGAGATTGAACAGCACAAAGCCTCCCTAAAAATGAAACAACTGAGTCATAAAATACCGGCGGTGAGTTGTCCATAGTTTGCCCCTGAAAGTTCCCTCATTCTGAGACATGTTCGTGGCCTTTGACTCATGCACAACAGCTATACAGCCAGGCAGACACATGGCCTGATCCACTGTAGTCAGTCGCTGTGTTACATGTGTTACAGCGGATTTCTCATCAAATTTTTTCAGTACACGACATACTCTTTTTTTTTTTCCCCATGCGAAATGCGGCTATCAATGGATATTATGATTCGCCTAGAGCCCATGCCCAGCCAGCAGCACATCAAAGTGACTAACTTAACTCTGGGTCCTCTCTCCAATCGAGGCCTTCCAAGTAAACTCTCTCCACTCTTGGGCGTAATAGCGGACAAGGTCCAGAGCATGACTTTGGAAGAAGTCAAGCCTTTTGGACCACAAAATAATCGACCCGGATCGTCGTTGATCAAGTCGAATCCATATTGAAAAGCATATTTAGATCCTAGCCTAGCACTTGAATGTCGAAAAATGGCACTCTGGACGGTCCGGATGCACAGAGAGACAGGTGCATTGCCTTAGCTCTGTAGCATTTGCATGCATGGCCAAGTGCATTTAGCTTCGGGTACCATGTCCTCTTATCCAAAATCCACTTGTTAGGCATGCACAAGGCTTGTTTGGTCAACTGGACCCTCTCTTCATGGTATGTTGGCCGCGTCAGGTTTGTATTTGTTGGCTTTTCAGGCTGCAGACCACTATTTTGGTCAAAAAGACCCGGTGTACGCGTTGTAGACTCCACTATCTTAGTAACTGTAGCTAGGTGAGATGTGACTTTTTTCTCATTGGCACCCTTGCTCAGAACTTGTCCATGTATAAACCACCATTTTGACAAGAATCACTCCACGCCAATATCGACAGGTGTAATTCAAAAGACAACTGGCTATAAAAGCGGGCGACTGCTGTCCCACAACCAGTTCCTGACTTGAAACATCTTCATTACCTTCTGCATCTATTCTCACTGTAATACCTACAATAGTCATTTAATCTTCTTCATCTCTTTCACTCGCACATCGACTCTAATGATCATTTACAATGGCACGAACAAGCGATCATATTCACTTCCCTCGCCATGTTGAGCGTATTCCTCGTCGACCAAACGGCAGCAGCGGATATAGCGACTCGTTGGGAAGAGCTGTATTAATCGACATCATCAACTACTTTGCAGATGTTGTTGATGCCATCGATGACATCAAACTGCCCAAGCAACACAAGGACCGAACGAAGCTCAAAAATGACAAGAAGAAACTGAGCGACACAGTCGTGAGGGGTGCAAATACATTTTCAGCTCTCTTCAATTCTGCCAAAGGCCAAGCCAAATACACTGATATTGCCCGTACGTCGTCACCGATGGTATCCAACCAAAGTCACCTAGCTAACCCCATTAATAGCTAAGAACCTACCGGTATACCGGGATGAGATTAATAGCCAACTTCTATACCCACTGTCGAAAGCCAAGTCGAGCCTCGGTCGATCTTTCTCGTTTGTCCCATTCCAACAAAGACTCATGGTCATCCTGAAGCATATAGAGGCTGAGATATGCTGGTGGCTCAAAATCCCCCGCCCAGGCATCTGCTATGACAAGGGGTTGAACAATACCACCAAGGCCTCAACAACACATAGCTATGCCAAAGGCTCATCACAAACCCAAGGGAAGGGTTCAACAACACACACACATACCACCAGCAAGTCTCATGGACAGCGTCCAACGCAAAGCGGCAAGACTCATGATCAGCGATCATCGAGGCCTACACAAGCCAAAACTGGTCAACAGCGACAGAGGAGAAGCTCGTCCCCGGCGGACAAATCAGCTGGTTGCACGGTCATGTAGCTGGCTACAAATGATCAAGATATGTCATATGCCAACGGCATGAAACAAATTAAAAAGGGAAGACCCCAGTATTATGTATAATAAAGAAATGGAAATATGGGCGGAAATACTGATTTAACATACAAATGGTTGTGGAGTTGGAATAAAACATATAAACAGGCATTGGATTCATGGGCGGCGATTTCTTTTGGGCTAAATTGCACAGATATCCATGGGTAGTATCTTGTCTCGGATCATTTAATCACATAGTATTTAAAAATGAACAATCTTGAATCATCATACTAGCCTTCACTGCCTCATCGCCGCTCGTAAACGTGACCAATACCATCAGCAAGTTCAAGTTCAAGGATCATCAGCCTTGAAGCTGTAGGCAATACCCCCTAGCTCTTTATCAATGTCGCCCAAGTAGGGTCCACGTTTGGCTCTTCGCAGTCTGTCTTCCAAGCATTGTCTGAATGTCCCGGAAGGGATTGTTTCCATGTCATGCTGTTCAATCACTGCCCACTCAAGCTTTTGCATCTCCTCCAAACTACCATATTTAGCTTGAATACTCTTCATCACTTGCTTCTTCGCATCGTCCGCGTTCTTTGGATCATCGAGAGCCTCTTGATAAGCATCCAGAATCGCCCTTGTGTTCTTGGGAGTAATAAGAAGAGTATTGAGAACGTCCAAAGACCCGATCTTGACAGTTCTTCCGGAGCCCGGCCATTCAGGTCTGGACATGTCACTCATCGTAAGTTCAAGGACACCTGAGATACTTTCATGGAGCTCGACAAACGGCACAAAGAAGCTTTCATCAGCCCACTGGACGTCATCCACTCCATACAGAGGATTATCAAGATGGTAACCATTCCAAGTCCCACCAAAGCCATTGCTGATCTTAAGAAATTCTTTGTAGTCGTCTGGTAAAGTGATCTCGAGTCGTTTCTCGAGCGATACTATCTGCTCATCCGTCGCTGGCGGCAACACAAAGAGTGTTTCTGGAACTGGTTCTTCCATTTCGTCCCAACAGCTTGTGGCATTAGCCTTTGTGTGACGTTCCAGTTCTAAAAGGACTTCTTTTAGTGTTTTCGATTCTATGACATGCCTAATGCGACCTTCAGTAAAGCGCTCAGTGAATGTTGCGACGACTTCTTTGCCCGTAGCCTCGAGTTTGTCTTTGTCGATTGGAACCTTTCGAGCCAATTCTCCAATGACGAGAATTCCACACAATTCATGATGTGCCACCAGTGATGGTATCATGCCGCTTCTGTGCAAATTCTTGGCGATGAGTTCGAGGGCTTGTTGAACTGTAGAATCACTTTTGATCTCTTCCAAGTCTTCGGTTTGCTTTGACGCCAGCCTGATGGCGGTGCAAAGGGCATCGACGGCGACAGAGCTGCTACCGTCCTTGGCCTGTCTAACCTGTTCCTGCAACCTGGCTTTGTCCTCCTCTGGTATCTCATCAGGCCACAGGTCGGCTGCTGCGAAGAAGGGTTCGAACTTTCGAAGTTGCTTGCGCTGCCAATTCGAAGTAGTGTCTCGAAGTAAGAGCGACACCAACGTTTTAGTGATTTCAACTTCGCCCAGCACAGCAAACTCGCTGGCCACGTTGACTAACTTGTGGTAAACCTCGCTAAGGGAGGGATTGGTCAAGAGCGAATCACGATCAAAGTTCTGAGGTCGATACATTGTAGCTTAACTGAGAAGAATGAGGAACATCCTTTTCTGGTAGCTATGGCTGTGGTCGCAGTTGCAACGATGTCAACCATGTTGAAGTTTTGATTCACGGTGAGACAAGTTGTGTAATGCTTATTTTCTGACGTCATTTCACAGTGTCAGATTATCGACTATCTTCATGCAATAAGATGGCAACATGTGCCGAATCGAAGCTAGTGTAAGTTTCTTCGTTCGTGCTTCGCGGGACTTTTTGGGCAAAAAGAGAGCTAGCTGGTCGTCCAAGGCCAAACAGAAGAATGGGACCTGGAAGTAATAATTATATCAGTGATTTTTATAAGATAGCCATTTTGCGCAAGATTTATAAGTGAGAACTCGAGATTAGAGCCAAAGAACCCTTACGTTCAGTAGAATAGAGACCAGGCGTCACAATTTGCAGTGGGAAACAAGTTTTGTCCTCAGATTGCTTCAGATTAATTAAGCAAAGCTAAATGACTACGAGCACAGTTCCAGACCATCCCCTTCCTCATCTAGCAGATAAACTTGATGCGATCAACAGGACTCTTTTTTACATGAAAGTCGACCAGAAATCTGCAACCTCTTCCCTCCACTTCATGGTCCTCCGTTCATCCCAACACATCGACAAAACCAAGCAAAAATTCGAATCAAATCCTTAGAAGAAAACGCTTAAGCGGAGCAAGGAGAGTTGGAACCAGCGTTCTGAGCACCAGGGAAGCCACCCTGGTTACCTTGGCCGGGGAAACCGCCCTGGTTGCCCTGACCAGGGAATTGTCCCTGGTTGCCTTGCTGCTGACCGTTACCGGCATCGGGAGCGGGAGAGGAAACGGGGGCGTCGTTACCGGCAGCGGGAGTCTCAGCGGGAGTCTCAGCAGGGGCATCGTTGCCGCCAGTGGCACCGCCAGCAGAGGTAGCACCACCCCAGACCTTGGGGCCGGGCATGGGGAAGTCCTTAGCACCGTTGTAGATGGAGAAGTTGGCGTAGTCGTCGGTCTCCTTGTAGGCACCGGGGAACTTGACCATCTCGGCGTCGACCTTGCCGGAGCCACCACCGGTGACGGCAACCTGCATGCAGGAGACGTAGTGCTCGGGCTGGTTGACGTGAGATCGGTGGATACCGATGTGCTCAACACGGAGGAGGTACTGGCCATCGGGGGTACCCTCGGGGATCTTGACATCGGCGGAGGGAGAGTCGTAGTTGCACCAGGCGTCCTTGGTGAAGTCACCACCGGCGTTGCAGACACCCTCCTCCATGATCTTGAACCAGTCACCGTCACCCTTGTAGGACTTGACATCACCACCAGCGTCGGACATGTAGGCCAGAGTAGGTCCGGGGTGACCCATCTTGCCACCGACACCGAGCTTGAAGGTGATCACATCACCGGCCTTGACATCAGCGACCTCAGTAGAGGCACCGTTGGAAGTGGCACCCTGGTTGCAGATGATGTCCTCGCCATCAGCGAAAGAGTTGTCGCGGATGTCCGCAGGAGGGTTGGAGGAGAACTTGATGGGGTTGTACTTGGTAGCACGGGTGAAGTCTCGGATGTACTGGAAAGGAGCAGAGTCCTGGCCGTTGACGGTGGCGACCTCGAAGAAGTAGTGGGCAGAGGCGACCTGAGAAAGGGCAGCGAGAGCGAGAGTAGAGAACTTCATTTTGAAAGATTTGAAAAGTTGAGGATGGTAAAAAAGTTGCTTGGTTTGCTGGAGACTGGCTCGGTGATAGTAGTGAACGAAAGAAACGAGAGACTAGCTCTTCGAAAGAAAGACTGAAGTGAATGAAAGAAGATGAAGATCTGTTGATGGAGAGGAAGGGAAAAGTTGAGAAGGACACGGCAAACGAGATGCCTTTATAGATTTAGGATCTCGAATTGTCTTGTCGTTCTTTGGTCTTGTCAACAGGGATGTTCTTTGCGCCTGGACACTAGAACTAGAAGGAATTCATCCGCCCATGGAAGTTTTCCCTGCACCGTTTCGCCCATTCGGCCCATCGGACCCAATGATAGACGCCTAGAAGAAAACATTTCATCTCCGTCTTCGCAAGATCCCTGGAAGCTGACCTTGAACGAGGTCAATCTCACCATGTTCTCGTTCTTTGCCCCTTACCTCGTAAAAGTGCTGTTACAGAGTACGGCCGCCTGTTAGGGGCTGTTTCAGTGAACGTCGAAAATCGCACCAATCAATAACGCTGTTTAATTTAACTAAGGTTGTGCATGCCAGGGTTTCTAAGTTTCGCCTATAAGCCCCTATTAAACAAGTTTAAAAACAAACATAAAATTCTAACTTGATGACAGTTTGGCTATTTAGACTATCATACAGATGAATGCAGTTTCAAAAAAAAAAAAAAAAATCAACGTCTCTAGTGTGAAAGATGGTCCGACCCTTGGCTACTATGCTATCTAGACTCGAGTCTGTCGAAGACCCTCGGTCAATATTACATTACAGTGGCCAGTGGGCACCCAAATAATTGTACCCTCTTCCCGCGGGAGTCTACGGCGCAGAATGCGAAAACAAATTCAAGTCGAGGCCATGAAACGCTAATTTCGGTCAAGGATGGTCTGCGGCTCTTGGCGACAGGGATCTAGAAACGACGTCGTGAATCTGAGTAGTGGAGTTGGCCCCTAGTTGATGATCTTAGCTCCCAACCTGACCACTACCAACATGTCAACTCTGCAACCCTGTTCTTGTGTTCGGTAGATGTTAGACTCGATGCCTTCTTTTGGTAAGAGGAAAGGCTACGACTTTGCTATCAATACCGCCCATTGCTTTGATGGCGCTTCTAAGAGAACTCTGTCGTTGTTCCCTCTCACTCTCTCCTGCACTATTCCTAGAGCTACCAATCTCTCCGAAATTTGCCAAGACCCCTTATTATCCGATGACAATTGACAACCTCAAAACATGAAACTACCAAATCATTGGAGCTTACTGTCAGACGATTTCCCCACATTGGGACGAACTTTGGCAACGAGGCCGCCATTGAGACAGCAAGATAATGGGCCGATACCAAACCAGTAAATTTTGCGATTGACTCAGCACTGACTGATACCAAAGTTAGGCTCCGGACTGTGCGTTAAGCTGATTCAAGGGACTGGTGCACCCCTTTGATCCGAGCGTACGGTGACAGATTCACTATTCTTTACTTAGTAAAACTTGACGCATCAAGGCGAACTGGGTGCATGGGTTACCAATATTGTCATGACAAGTCCCGACACCAGCCCAATTTAGGATCGACTGATGGGCGGATAAACGGGCCGCTTAGGTAACCGTTTAGCTCCTCAATTTCACGTCAACTTGTTTCTGTAGGGTAACATTGCGGATAATTACATGGCCTTGCTGCACACGAAGCGCTTATAGTTTCAGCAGTGCCAAAAAGGTAGATGTTAACGCCATAAGCAAGAAAGGTATGGCCTTGGATAAGATAGCAACCATCGTTCATCTATGATTCGAGCGTTTATTTTCAAGTATCTCAATAGGGAATTGTTCAAGGCGCGGGAACTTTCTTCGCGCTTGTACCTGCATTGGTCTCCCTTCAACGGTTTCCAGACCCAGGGTCTTGGCAGGGGCTACGATAAGCTTATTGACTGTCAAGTTGGTGAGATTTGATTCCACGAAATTCAATACGTCCGCTTGAAAGGACGCTGTGCCTTTTGGCCATGGCAAAAGAAGGTGTTAAGTCGAGAGTACTGTAACAACGCGCGATCTAGTAGCCAGAATACTACTACAAACCATACTGAACATCATATCATATGAGATAAGACCTTAATACACTCTTTGCTAAGGTGTGTCAGAAGGCTTAGCACTCATCGATCGATTTTGATGTCTCAATATCATAAATCCCTGTGATATTGGGTACGTAACTGGTTCGATGTGCAAGCATTCGATTTACGAACTTACCGCCAGATTCTGTTACAGTTGCAAGCGCGAAAGGATAAACAAACTCGTCATCCACTGCCCCGCTGGACAAAGTAAAGCAGAGCGGTGAGGTCTGCGGATACACAACGCCAAGTTGCAAGATGAAAGGTTGAGCTTTAGAAGCTTTGACATTGCACCCCAACCCGAGCACGCTCCCTTGTCGGCCTAATCTCTTCGTCAAATTAAATTTGAATCAACCAGTCTTTTTCGCGTCGATAAGCGAGATAGCGCAACGAAGCCAGAAGGACAAAAGAATCATTGAACTTCCATCTATAGTACCAGATCTGCGGTCGCAGTCTGTTCATACTAAGATCATCCCCCGTTACGTATCTCGGTTGAGGATATATTGACTATAAAGGGGCAGGTCGCATCCGGGGAGTCTGCCGTGAACAAGGTCTTTAACCTAGCGACTGGCTCCAGACTCCGGAGATTTAATAGCGGGTTCCGCGCCGTCAGATTGAACGAACGACAGTAATTCCGCCAGTTGAAGAACCCTTGGTCGGGATGATCCCATCTATAATGCCG